>JAODLD010000040.1:15354503-15393615 GCA_026781065.1 Mormyrops boulengeri | reverse complement strand
AAAAAAAAAAAAAAAAACCACACACACACACACACACACACACACACACACACACACACACACACACACACACACACCATTCAAAGAGGTATTGACAGTAGTGTTTGACCCAACTTGCCTTAAACAAGTATTAGCAAATGAAAGATTATTGGGTACTCACCAGTCCTTAGCTTTTCTGCAGTTTCTTTGGGCACATGCAGTAGCAATGTGCCTTGAGAGTCAGTGAGTACGACTGACACGATTTCAGTTGCCATAGTTCAAGTAATGCAGGGGTGTCAAACTACAGTCCTGGAGGGCCGGAGCCCTGTGTAGTTTAGTTCTTTCCCTGTTCCACCACAAATGATTCAGCTCAGGAGTGACATGGTAATTAGCACAAGGGATTGAATCAGGTGTGTTAAATGAGGGGAAATCCAAAAATGTGCAGGACTCCGGCCCTCCAGGACTGGAGTTTGACACCCGTGAAGTAATGTATATTTGGAGGTTTAATAAAGGCCCAACCATCTACCCAGAAACACACAACACCTGTTCCACTGCAGAAATGCATAATCAGTTGACAAGCTATTCATTAAAGTTAATTGGATGGAAAAAAGTTAATTTATTTTTGTGATTTTTATTTATTTATTGTTCAAAATGAGCATATGAGCATTATCCTCCATGTCAGATTGTTTTAGCAAACCTTTACACACTGTTGATTCACTCAATAACATGAAGATAATAGATATTGTGTATCAGATATTGTGATAATATTTAGGGTGATAGGTTCACATATAGTCACATATGCAATGTGCTGGAGGTACACTTTCAGACATAAAAGTGTTCTTTTTGTGTTTTTGTTCTAATAAGCATACACATTAAGAATACAATATCACATGGAAAGGCTCACTGCCAGAAAGGTGTAGATAATCTATAAAAATATCACCTACACGCACGTTACTTCTTTTACAATAACAAACTCCTGATCCAAACTGTTAGCAGTGAAAAAAATACTATTGTGTATAGTGGCCCTGTGTAAAAAGATAGCTGCCAGGAAAAAGATCAAATACATTTATTTCAAGGATTCAAAGTTTTTATTGTCATGTACAGAGTACATTGCAATTCTTACTTGAATGCCTTCTTCACAGACCAGACCAGGGCTGCCCAATCCTGCTCCCGGAGAGCTACCACCCCGCAGAGCTTAGGCGCAGCCCTAATTTAACACACCTGATACAGATAATCAGGCCCTTCCGTTAAGTCGTCTTATGTCGTCTTGTTCTCGCGAGGTCTTTGTACCATGTGACATGATGACGTTTTGCAGTGCCGGCTGAAGTCGGACAAAAAAATCTAACAATCTTTGCGCTTATTTGTATAATTAACACCCCCGGCTGTCTATATTATTGTATTCTGTTGTATACTTGCTGTTTGCTTGGTAAAATTTTTTAAAAAGTACAAATTAAGAAAATAATAATAATCTAACCTAAAAAAAAATCTAACCATGATGCATTGCTTTAAACCAGCGCTGTAAGCGGCTGCATCAAGTCGAATGTACACATTATCATAATATGCTAAGACATGAAAATGTGAATGCGCCTATCCTTCTGAGTAGAGCCGCAGGTTGCCGAGCCCTGGACTAGGGAGTAGGGAGATCGTAATTACGGCATGACGCATGTTCAAGTTGTTAAGTCGGAGTAAAATGGAGGCGGTAAGAAATCAACGTTTTGTTTTGCTCAATTTTGCAAGAGCCACTCTTGTGATAAGACCCTCCTATCGTTCTTGTTATTTTCTTGCTGGAACTGATTCAACACGTTTTGGTGTTTGACATAGATACTGTCTCTTTATGCCTTGATTGTATACTATGATTGAATTTAAAAAAAAAATTGCAAAAGGGTCTAGCTGCAGACGCCTGTAGAGTGGAGATCCACCGGAAACACGTGATACAATACATATATATCATATTATAAATATATATTTCCGGTGGAGCTCCACTCTACAGGCGTCCGCAGCTAGACCCGTCTCCAATTTTGCGTTCCCCCCAACGTTACTGACCGTGAAGAACTTAGGAAACCCAGTTGTTTGTTTGTTTGTTTGTGTTGTTAACTAGTTACTGGGTAGTCCAGTTTACAACTTAATAGTTAATAGATTAATACACACAAAACAAAATAAATTCTTACATTAATAATCACATTACTTTTAGTAATCCCCTGCTTAAACAACAGCTAGCTAATCAGCTACATATCAAATATTAAGCCACACACCTATCAACCATTTAATAATATCCTCAATCTTCAAAACCATTAAGAGTTTTGCAATGACAGGGAACATAAAATGTACTAGTTTCAAATCAATTTGCCGTTGACACGGGGGATATCTACAGCCTCCGCCATGATTTTTGTAACAACCCCCCCTAACTCGGAAACTCGGGGCTAGAAAATCCCGAGCTTCCCCATCAGTAAATACGCACTTTGCACTGGCGTTCATGTGCTCTCATCTCGTATTTCCGACGTGACTCGAAGCCACACGGACGCACACTCCGGAAGACCCGAGCCGGCGCCCGTGGCTGACTTGGCACTTTCCATGATCATGGAAAACTAATAATACTACTTATCAATTTATAATATACGTGCTAAGTGTTTAAATACAGCTCAGGATTTAATGCCGTGTGGGTAGAATATAGAAGTCTCTTTAAGGGTGGCGTTAACGGCTGTATCGGGCTGTGAATTTCCTTGCAGCAACATTACGATGATTGGATGAGCTCCAGCACTTCGCAGGAGATTAAAATGAAACCAATCTGAACACTTTGTAACTGTTTTATTTTATACCGCGTCTCCTGTGAAATAGCGATAGTAATCTATGCCTAAGAAGACGTTAAAATTCGAACTTGAATTCATTGAATTTGAATTGCGAGTTTTCTATTATACTAAAGTATTTCCAGCGGCGGATCTTTCAGCGCGAAGCGTCCACTTGCAACCTGATACAGCGGCCGGCCGGGTACATGTCGGGGCTCCTGTTTCACCTTTACCTCTCCTGACGGTGCCTGGATGGGACAGACTGGGAAATGAGCGGACGTGTCTGGATCATTTGTTTTGTTATGGGAAGCTATTTAAATCCGTCCCCATAGCAGGTTCCCGCAGAAAGGAGTAAAGAAGAGACGACTGTAACTTCCGTGTCGTTAGTTATTCGGGAAAGGTAATTATTCGTTTGTTGCCAGGTGTAACTCCTATGGTGGTTAGAAACAAATGTATGCATAATGTGTTTATTGATAAAAGTTTTTCGTTCGATAATTATTCATTGGTGCATCAGTAGATTTTGGTATAAAATTTACTTCCTAATCTTTTTCGACAAACTGTGACTTTTTTATATATGCAGAATATTTACTTATATTTACAAATTCTTCGTTACCGTCCAGCATACAAATTATTTATACTGAATCAGTTTCGTGTAATAATACAGAGATGTCTGCGAGTAACCAGTCCCTGAGAGATTTGCCCACAGACAACTGGATGTCTCACCTGCCAGCCATTCTTCAGAACCTGCCGCTCTATCACCTGGCCATCCCAGGTAAACTTCCCAGTAACTAGTTACAAAAATCAAATGAATATTCATATCGCAAGAAGTGTATGTAGAAATATTTTATTCTTGGATGAGGTTTTTTTTGTTCTTGTATTCTGAAATTATGATTAACAGTTTTAGATTTAAGCATGCTGTGTACATTTTGTAGGAAGTCATAACACCATTACTTACTGCTTGGATAAGAGCAACAGTCCGATGGACCTCACACAACCAGATTTGCTGCAGAAGCTGGATAAGTACATGAAACCACTGGTCCGTCCTTTTTTGTACAAATGGGCTGTAACACAGGTAAGGAGCATCGAAATCCAACTGCTGTTTCCTTTCAGCCTAATAATTAAGAGAACTCATCTAAGCACAGTGTTACTGCAATTTCAGAAAGAAAGGCTTTAAATATCCATTGGAACACAGTCACATTCATCATTAAGAAATGGATGGCAAATGGTGCCGCTTTTCTTAGACCAAGTCGTCTAAAGTCTCTATACGAACCAAGAGAGAGAACAACCAGGCTGTCCAGAGATCCCCAAGAATCCAGTGGTGACTTTGAAGGAGGTTGAAGTTATTTTGGTGAAAAGAGGTCAATATATGCAGGCTACAGCAATATAAGCTTAGCACAAATATGAGGTGTAGAGTAGGGTGCCATGAAGAGAAAAAAAACAGTACTGACGCTCAGTTAAGACATCTAAAATAAAGTGCTTGGGTTTCCAGGTCTTGTGGAGAAGGATTTTCGGGTCTGATGATGAAAGCAACATACCAGCTGTAGAGTGTTTCTCTTCATCAAATTCTTCTGAGAAGTGAAAAGAAGTCAAGTGTGGTCAGAAAATTGGGAATGATGACAGTTCAGGAAGACAGTAACCCAAAGCACACTATTAAAGGAAAAGTGCTTAAAGACAAAAATGCTAAAATACTTTGAGTAGTCCAGTCAGAGCCCTAACATCAGTGGTTAAAGTGTAGTCGATGAAGAGGGAAGTTCATGAACGGATGCATGTTGTACTGGTGAATACTTATCCAAAACGACATTAGACAGTAATTGAAATGAAAGGTGTTTTTGCATATACATACACAATATATACAGTGTTTGGTTGAGTACTCTGTGACTGTGACTCTTTATACTCAACTGGTTGGTTGAAACAAAACCTTGGTCTGAATTTGTACTTTCTGGCCCTGAAACTTTCCACCTCCGTCTGTAATGGATTTTTGTGAGCAACTTCCCCAGCCCTGAGTGTATACCTGTATCTAACATGCAGTCTAGGTTTCTCATTTTCAGTTGTCATTTCTTTGAAGGGTGTGTGCACTATACTTTTGATATTTTGCACCAATCAGCTTCGAGTGATTGTAGTCACATGTTCGTTTACATATCTACCCATGCTGCCAGCAGCTTGAAAACGGGTTTGGTCAGTAAGGGTGGATGAATATATTTTTCTTACTGGAAATATAATTGGTGGTTCCAATTCCATGATTTCTGTTCCTGAGTTGTTCTTTTTTTAATATGAGTGACATTTGTCTGGGGAGCTGACATGCAATGAAGATAAAAGGAGTTAAATATTCAAACTAATGACTGTTGTCTGCTCAGCTTCAAGGTGTGATTATGATAAACCCTTAATTCTAGTATATTTTGGTTAACCCTTGTGAGTGACTTCCGTACTCTGGTAGCAGCATGTCGTCTACCCCTCTTCCTGATTTCCTCAGGACTCCAGTGTGACACAGCAGTTGGACGGCGGAGTTCGGTACTGTGACCTGCGAATCGCCCATCGGCCCAATGACTGCTCCAATGACTTGTGCTTTTATCATGGCGTCTATACGACAGTGACCGTGGAAGTAAGTCAACATACAGCCTGTGTGACTTCCTGGTTTATGAAGTCTAAATGTCATTTATGCTGCTAAAGTAATACAGTAAAGTGGCTCACATTGTTTTTGAAAGCCTAAGCTATGAATTGCTCTTCGACACAAAGAGGTATGTTACTAAATAATTACTGTTAGCCTAGTTTGCAAGTTTCCTGTACAACTTTAACCGTGTTAAGTTTTACCAAAAACAAAGCATGCTGGTTATTTTAAATGATCTGCAGAGGACACCACCAAGAAATGCTACTTGTGCAACAAAAATGCAACTTAGCATTATGCATGCTGTAATCTTTGATGTTTTTCATTTATTGAAATACTGCCTGTTCTAAAAATATTGACATTTTGTGTGGCATTTTAATATTGACGTCTCTTAATATGTACAATATAGTTTACACTCGGCTATGGAAAACCTTTCAAGTATTTTCAACATTTAAACTATTGAATCAACCTGAGGCCCTTCGTTAACTCATACTTACAAATAGACTGCCATAAAGCCTATTACCGTATATTAAAAATTTGGGTTAAATGCAGTGGTTCCTGATAACGAACACATGCACTACTTTGTGTCACTTGTGAAAATGTTGGATGGCTTTAGCAGTTTGTCGGCTCAACGTACCATGCAGTACCGTATGTAGTTACTTATAACTTATCACTGTATAGGTATTATTATTATTATGTACTGTATGATTAGTTGTCTGACTTGCCTACAAATTTGGCTTAAAGACTTAGGAAACAGAACTCATTCGTAACCTGGGGACTGCCTGTATATCTAATGGAGTAATATGAATTACAGAATTAGTCTTTACAGAAAGGTTTTTGCTGCTGCAAGGATTTTTTCTACTTCTCTTTTGTAGTCTGTTCTGAAGGAGATTAGAGAGTGGTTGGATGTCCATCCAAGAGAGGTGGTAATCTTGTCCTTCAGTCACTTCCTGGGATTAAACCAAGAACTTCACAATGTCCTCATTGAAATCATAAAGAATGTCTTCGCCACAAAGTTGTGTCCTAAGAAGGTACAGCTGGCTTGTTTTTCAAGTAGTTTTCGACAAGAATTGTTGAACAGAACAGCTTTGTTAATAAATACATGGAATGTTTAATGAACTAGAAGGGAAATGAGATACGCAAGATATGCGTATAGGCAAGTTTATTCAGATTACTAACTTTTGGGCGTCACAAAATGCATCTCATTAATATTCTAGCCATACTACTAATCTGCTTAACATATTGTGTTCATAAATAAACATCCGTATAGTGCCGAAAAGCTAGCGTCCAGCTAAACATTTCGCCTGTCATCTGAAGCCCTGGCCATTATTGCACAGGCGAAATTTTATATCAATGTGATGTCGCCCAGCCCTAGGAAATGCTCAGAAGATACTGACTTGAACCTATGTGACTCCCTTGTTAATTCCAGGAGACGGTAACCCTGAAGAACCTGTGGAGCAAGGGCTATCAGGTGATAGTCTCGTATGATCACATGGCTATGAGTCACCATGGCGAGCTGTGGGCGCACATCCCGTACTGGTGGGCAAACAAGTGCAAAGCACAGGCGTTGATCCATGAGTTTGAGCGAAGGAAGCAGCAAGGCCGCCCAGGTGAGGAATGAAGATACATCACGTGGTTAGAGTTCAGCCAGTCTCATCTAGTATTTTAATGTCAGCTTTAGTGGAAGTGCACAGTGCTTCTGTGAAGACCCAATAGCAGGAACTTAAGTTAAGCAATCAAAACATGATTTCTTTGTGTTAAACCTGCGCATAATGTGCCCTGAATATTTCGACAGCGGGCTTCTTTGTCGCTGGTATTAACCTGACAGAAGATTTGAAGTACATCTGTCGCCACCCTCTGCAGTCCTTGAAGGACCTGGTGATGACCACCTACCCAGCACTACTGACTTGGGTCATGGCCCAAAGCCCTGGATCCAACAATCAGTGCATCAACATCATTGCGGGGGATTTCGTGACTGACAGCCAGCTGGTATCGTCTGTGATCGCCCTAAATGAGAGCCTTTTGAACTGTACATAGTGCTGATGGTATTTGTAGAACTTTTCCTATAATGTTATAGGTCATTTGCACACTGAAGTCATTTTATAGTTTTACAGGATACAGCTACAAACTTTAAAAAGTATTTCACTGCAGAATGCACAGACCTTAAATTGCCAGTACCTGTGGCACTTGAAGATAAATACTGTATTTTTTCTTTCACTTTTTAAAAACAATTTAGGAATTAAATTGAACTCATGAGTTCACCATGTAAACTGTATTCACAAATGTTTAGTGTTTTTATCATTCTGTGCAGTGGCAAAGTGATGGATGAGACGCAAAATACAGAAGCTGTAAGGAAACGTAATGAAGCTGTTCGCAGTGTTTACAATATTGTCCTGTATATTTGATAGATATTTAAATTACATTAATGCTGTATATACATGTAGAATGTTTCTTGTCCTGTTCATTTGAACATGTTTTGTATGGATGGAACGTGAGGTATCCAAAGGAAATCTGTACAGTACACAAAGCTGAATTGGGACTAAAACCCCAGCCCTAGTGGTGCTGATGTGTGTGCTGATGTGTATGTGGAACCAACATGCCACCCACAAAGGGCTAAATATCCGGTAGTGCTTAGATAAGATTGTGTCCTATTTATGTTCTAAATGTATGTAAACTGGAGATTTATATTTATTTAACAGCTATTTTTATCCAAAATGCATTGCTCAGCCAGTCCCTGGAGAGATTAGGGTTAAAGATCTTGTTCAAGGGCCCAATGCTGGCATCACTCTGCCGACCCTGAGGTTTGAACTGACAGCCTTCCAATTGTGGGCACAGAAACATTTTTTCTGTCACTTTTAAAGTTGAATGTTTTAATGTGGCCAATCTTGTAAAAATATCTAACTAATCATACTCTGACTAATGAATGGAACATGGGTTCAAGGTTTATTTTTTAATAAAAAAATATTGTGTTGATTGAATTTCATTTCAAAATGCATCCTTCTTGTAATTACATTTACCTTATTTAGCAGACTTTATCACCCAAATCAACATAGATATTTTTGAGAAAGCAAGGTCAGGCAGTGCCTGGAACAAGTGGGGATTAAGGGCCACGTTCAGGGGCCCAACAATGACATCACTCTGCCCGACCTGCTGAGTTGCATATAGCACCCCGCCTGCAATCTGTTCGTTATGTAGAACAAATGGGTTATTTTACCGAACATACAAAACAAAATTAGTAATATTATTATTCATCTATCCAGTTTTTCTACCTGCTTTTTTATGCAGGGATGTGAGAGTGGAGCCTGTCACACAGGACAGAAGGAAGACTGCACCCTGGATGGGACGGCGGTCTAACACGGTGGACACAATGACACAGAAAAGGCGATGAGGAGTCTGCTCTCCGTGGAAACCTGTACAAACATTCTGAGCCCCCAGGCTGTCCTTAATTTATCTTTAGGATATAGAAGAATGAAAATCATGCAGTCCAATAGCTTTGTGTATATATCTTACGCAGAGACAGTCATAATAGGTCCACCCCTGATGGAGGTCTCCCTGCAGATCTTAATGCCACCAGTAGGTGGCACTTGCATCATTTATTCTACTGTACTCGGAAGCATTGCAGTGATAGATGGAAATGTCAGTAATCTGTTTCACAGAAAATAACAAAGACATTTGCCCGTTACAAATTCATATGGGAGCAAAGGAAAATATTTATGTAATGATAAATATTTATGTGGGAGTCCATAATTGATGCTGTGGGAAAATCTGAATGGTCCAGCAATCTGCCTGAGATAATCTGATAATGAGTAACAAGTTTCATAACCTTGTCTTCCAGCTTGCATGGTCAAGAAGAAGTAGGACTATCATTTGTGTGGTAGTTGTAAAGCCTGTTACCCAAGTTTCAATCAAAACCATACTAGAAAGGAGTTAAAAGGAGGTGATTGCTTGGGCAGGGGTGGGCAACTAATCCACAATGGGCCGCTGGGTATGCGGGTTTTCACTAATTAGATAACTAATTAGAGGGCTGATTGGCTGAAGAATCCTCACACCTGGGTTTGAACAGCTGACCTAAAGGTTATCCCAAAAACCTGCATACACACCGGCCCTTTGCGGATAAGATTGACCACCCATGACCTGTTTTTTAAAACCACAATCAACAATTTCACCACGTTCCCATCAAGCAAATCATCATATTCTTCACACTTTCATAAAGGAATTCAATCATTTATACAATGGTATTTACATTTATTTTCTTTTCTAAGTCATTTATACAAAGTGACCCAAAGTGCTTGACCCATTTATGCAACTTGGTATTTCGCTGAAAAGTTTCTGGTTAGGAGTGTAGCAGGGCCCTTAGGGGCTATTTACGGGGAGCTCCCCCTTCTTGTTGTTGAGCCCCTCTTGTGCTTTGGCTCTTGAGCTTCGGATCTACAGTCTGGGAACAACCCTAAACCACTTCCACCTTCTTTACTGTGAGACTCAGCTGCCATCAGCACAAGCAAAATTATGTACATCTGACTCACACGGACAGATCATCAACCTATCGTACACAAACAATGGTGTCTGGGCCAGAATGTTTTGACTGAGGAAAAACAAACCACATAAGTTATGTTTTTAAATACCGTGCCCATGATAAAATCAAATTGTCCATCAGGATTCGCCGTGGTGTCAAATCCTGCTCACACTCGTACACTGACTGATCATAAAGACTAACAGACATCAAAAGCCTCGAGTAGTCTCAAGTAAATAGCCCTTCAAGGCCGACAGCACTTTTCATTAACAAGGATTCTCACAGGGGCTACTCATTAACAATGGTGTCCACAGGGCCAGATTATTAATCTAAATGCCCAAAGGGATACCCATAGAAAACTGTTTATTAACCCACTTGTCCACAGGGCCCAGTCATTAACTGTGATTCCCTTAAGGATATTTTCAGGGATCCCCTCAGTAATGATTCCTACGACATGGTCATTTTCACTGGCGTTCATGGCGTGCACACATTACACATTACATTGCAGCTCATAGCAGCTAATCATTTGTAGTTTTTTGATGGAGAGATCTCCATTTTGTTCTTCGGGGCAGAGATTCAAGACTTCTGTGTAGCAATGGATTGTTTACTTCTATTTTGATGTGCCATGTGTCATTGATTGCCCCTGATCTAATGGGATCTGTAAAGAGCGGGCTGACCAGTGCTTGCCTCTATCAACTCACTGCTACTATCAATGATCATTGCAGCCTGTAAAATTATATTACATATAACGACATGGGGCAGCACAGTGTTGCAGTGGTTAGCACTGTTGCCTCATGCCTCTGGGAACAGGGTTTGAGTCCCTGCTGTGGCTCTGTGTGTGAAGAGTTTGCATGCTCTCCCTGTGTCGTCTTGGGGTTTCCTCTGGGTACTCTGGTTTCCCCCCACAGTCCAAAAAAATGCTGAGGCTATTGGAGTTACCAAATTGCTTGTAGGTGAGCAGGTGTGTGTGAGTGTGCCCTGCGATGGGCTGGTGTTCTATCCTGGGTTGTTCCCTGCCTTGTGTCTCTAGCCTCTGGGACAGGCTCTGGACCCCCTGCAACCCTGAATAGGACAAGTGCTTTCAGAAAATGGAAGGACAGATTACATCCATCTATCATCTAATCACTTATCCTGATAAGGGTTGCACCAGGGCCTGGAATCCATCCTAGGACACACTCTGGGTGGGATGCCAGTTTAATGACACTAATTAGCTTAAGTGCCTGTGTTTTGCCTACAGGAAGCAAAGTGTGCATCACAGGCAAAACATACACCAGGAGTGGCCAATCTTATCCGCAAAGGGCCGGTGTGTATGCAGGTTTTCGCTGCAACTCCCTAATTAGGTCACTAATTAGAGGACTAATTGGCTGAAGAGTCCTCACACCTGAGTTTGAACAGCTGACCTAAAGGTTATCCCAAAAACCGGCATACACAACGGCCCTTTGCGGATAGGATTGACCACCCCTGACGTAGACCATGCCACCAACTTGCAACCCAGTTCAAACAAAAATGGAACTCAGGTTCCAGAGGTGTGAGGCGACAGTACTAAGCAATGTACCACCGCATCACCGATGAATGTAATGAGAACAGTATTTCTACCATTTAATTGCTTATCCGACTGGTGCAACAATAAATTAAATCTTTTCTTCTTAAATGAAATATACAACAAAATATTTTAAAAGATTTTTAAATAAAATGTTTTTAAAATGCTACTTTCGCATAAGCACCTGTATATTTAGTACAAAGGTTGATTGATAAGTAAGATCACTAATGATATAAAATATGATTCTGATGATCCCGCGACCCACTGGGATAAGCGGTTTGGACAATGGATGGATGGATGGATGATTCTGATGATATGAAATAATAAAAGTGATATCAAAATGAAGCCAATTTATTCATCCTAAACACTGTAAACGTATTTTTCAATATAGTTCACATTTACTGATACACAATTTTCCAAACGCACTATCCATTTTTTCATTCCATCCATGAAGAACCTTTCTGGTTGGTTTCTGAATCACCAACTTCAACATCCAAGAAAAAATTTAAAAAAAAAATCCTTTCAACATCTCGTTCAGTTTTGGGAAGAACCAGAAGTCGGACAAAGTCAAACCTGGGCTATAAGGTGGGGGCGGAACAACTGAAAATCAGGTTTGTCACTGCTTCCTTCGTTTGACCATTGCAGTGTGGCCTTGTGTTGTCGTGATGCAAAAGAAAAGTTTTTCTTTCAGGTCTCATTCTGCCAATGCATTGCTTAAGTGCTCGTAAGGTTTCACAATACCTTTCAGAATTTATCGTCGTTCCTTTAGTCAGAAAATCCATGTAAATCAAACCAATTGCCTATGAATTTCACTGGCTCACAACCTTCTACTGTCAAAAACTTCGTTATTGAACACTGCTTCATACATAACTTGGATTTCGAGCGCTTTACCAACAAATACTATTGCTTAGGGGCTTCGAACACTGAACTGAAACTTAGCTTAATTCTTTGCACTACACAGTATCGGCTACCGAACACATGACCAAATGTTTTTCTTCCCACTACCAGATACGCCGCGTGGTTGGAAACCTTTACTTATCAATCAGCTCTCGTACATGAAAAGGGTTTTTCTACTGCAGACATCTTATTTTCTTTTTATTTGGCTGTATATATTTAAAGCGTCACCTGTACAATGAAATTACTATTAAAAGTAAATCACATCTGAGGGATATGTATCAGTATGATCTCTCACTTTGGCCACATAACCAAAACGTCAATAGCAGACATCTGGCACAGTGCATCCCAGTTTGTAAGCTTCCCCTCGTCAGTCGTAGCTTCTGATAATAACACACGACAGGGTCGATTTTTAATTGACCCTGATGCCATAATGTCAGGTGATTGATTTTGAAGGCCATACAAATAGCAAGAAATCATGTCAGTGTGATTTTTCTAAAACTTTGCGAAGAGTGTCGACAGGCCAGGCTAAAATATTTAGCACAGTAGATTCGTTTTTAAATGATCAGAGGCTCCCTATCTATTTAATTTGTAAACAAAAATGTACATGACTGCCTACTATGCTTTTTGAAACACATTTGTTTTGTTACTCTCAGTCAGTGTCAAATATTGTGTCCAAAATATATTTGATATATTAATTATCATTATTTTATCATGATCCTTTAATGGATAACATGTTGAAATTATTTTTGATGCAGAATACTGTGAAATACTATTAAGTATTAAGTATTAATACTTAACTATTAAGTAGAAATACTATTAAGATGCATCATTTGTTAATTATTAGAATTATTGAATGTTTTAAGTGGGGGAGGTTGCTTCAGAATTGCAGGAAAAATAGATAAATTGATTGAAGTAAATTATTTGATAATTCTTATAAATAAATAAATTAATTCATCTTCCCATTAAGAATATGTATAATGTTAATACTTCTAAAAAACTGGATGTTACTCATAAATGTGTCCTGTCTGTAAAATATATTGTGTATTTGTAATAATTGCTTTCTCTTCCTTCAAAGTCTGTCTGAGAAGCTTTTTCATCTCACGCTCCTCAGGGGAAACACTTAAAGAATCCCTTTCAAGTTTTGCATAATTTCGAAAAAAATAACTGAGGGAAATGAGGTGAATTTGGCTTCCCAGAACACCCAGTAAAGACAAACAGATCTGGGGCGAGTTTCCCAAAGCCTTCTTAACGCTGCGTAGTTTGTAAGTTCTATCTTTTAACATAGTACTGTACTTACGAACAAGGTTGGGTTAAGAAGGCTTTGGGAAACTCACCCCTGGTCTGTTACCATAGGAGATACCCCAAAGCTGAATTGATTCACTGCGCAAGTGCTCCATTCCTTCTGACCTGCCTCCATCATGTGTAATTGCTACACATAAGCAAGGTAGGGGGTGAGGTGACCGCAAAACAATCAGTAACACTTTACTATGAGTGTTCCATAAATGCATTATGAATGCATTATGACAGTGCACTGAATGTTCTATTAATGCGTAATGAATGCATTATGAAGGTGTATTTAATGTAAAGTATTATCAAACATTCGATTTGAGCAAGTACTCTGTTTTGTCCTATATTCATTTTACATTGTTTACATTGTTTGGTGCATAGCAGGTTACTGAGGTATGTTTTTTCTGGTGGATGCAGTGTATGTGACTTTCAGTATGTGGTTTGGTGAATGTATTTTTTCATATGAAGCCCCCTGTTTCATAATTCATGTTAATCATATCAAGGCTTCATGATTTCAGCTTGGCAATGTTTGCTCTGCTGTGCTTACCGCCATTTTTGCAGTAGACTTGCACTGTTCCTCTGGATATGTTGTCCCAGAGGAGACTGTCATTTCAACGGTCAAGCAAATTAATACACTTTGAGAGTCTTGATCTAAATCTTTGCCCTAGTTATAGCATGCTAGTTAGTTTATCGTTTAAGTTTCCTGTAATTATCTCAGTCCTCTTTCCTACACTAGTTCTGCAATAGGGTACACTGAGAGATATGAAAATATTTGACCTCTTTATTTCCCTGACATCAGACCTTTCTGCCCAACATAGTACATCATGAGATTTATTCTAGGATTAACTTTTGGTTTAATTGAATCCCTGTCATGTTTTCTTCCTCCAAACATACCACATTTCCTGCCTCTAATACCAATGCTTCCTGTTTTTTGCTGCACTCATAATTATCAGTGATTTTGCCTCTAATTCAGTTTTCCCCTCTTGGATATCATCGTCACTGTCTCTCTTTATATGGTACCAGTACAAAGTTTGGACACGCCAAGCCGCCTACAAAGGAGAGTGTCATATCACATGACCTGGCCACCTGATCTAAACACAGTAGAGATGATTTTGGAGGAGTTTGACCAGAGAGTGAAGGAGAAGTGGCCAATGAGTGTTTAGCATATGTGGGACCTCCTTCAGGGCAGCTGGAAAAGCATCCCAGAAGGCCACCTCATGAAGCTAGCGTAAGGGGAAAGTAGGATCAGCCAATCCCTGGAGCAGTTGAGGTTAAGGGCCTTGCTCAAGAGCTCAATTGTGGGATCCCTCTGCCGACCCAGGGATTTGAACCAACAACATTCTAAGTCCCAACCCACCGAGCTGCCCCTCCCCCCAACAAATTAGTATGTTTAATGCATTTTTGTTCGGTGTATAATTCCATATATGTTATTTTAGAGTTTTGATGTCTTTATAATTATTCTAAAATGTAGAGAACAGTACAAAAAAACCTTCTATGGGTAGGTGCTTCCAGACTTTTTACTGGTACTTTACAAATCAGGCATTGGCTGTGCATTTATTTGTACCTATGTGCATTGATCAGGTCGTTTTGGGTCACAGCCCACACCATGCATGACTGTTAACTAAACTTTGACTAATGGTCAATGTCATCCTTCATATTAAAACCCATGGCCTGGAGGTCAGTGGGCAGCACTGATATCCTGTTAGGATTATCTGGGATCTTCCAGCTTGACCCCAAAGTTATATGTTTGGGGATTGCTACTAGGGAGTAATATATGGGACATCTGTTGACAAATCTGTGATTAGCCCATTGTCACCTTAAGTTCCAATATTTTCTATATTGTGTGAGACTTTCATGGGAATTCCAGTGTTTGGCTTCTGATTCTCCATTCGTGACATTTAAAAAACTGCAGGGAATAACTTTTCCACCCATGGCAGATGACTGATTATCTTCCTTTGACGCCATTCACAGCATGTGAAATCTTTTTCTAGACAGCACTGGGCTCCTTGTGTGTGGCTGGTATACTGTTAAAACACGGGTGTTCTAAAAAACAATCGGCTGTGACCTCATACACAGAGCAAGTGGTCCACGGCAGCGGGGAACAGTCAGGGGAATCTGCCCCAGACACATCCTTAGGAAAGAGGGCAGTTTTATTGACAGGAAGTCTTTGGTGCAGACAGTGATTCACTAAGGCAGAGGTTTATTCCATTGAAAACTGACTGATGACTGAGGACGGATCAGAAACGTAACAGTCCTGTAATTAATGTATGACATGTGTATTACATTTGCTACAACAAATGTGCATGCAATCCTTAGGCCATAGTGAGTGTGTTCTTTATCTCCTTAGTTTTGAGAGCCACAGTATGGTCAAGGCCATAAAAATAGAATCCATACATGCATACATTTATAAACGTTTAATCACTTGCCTTTTAAATATATAATTAGTGACCGAAAGAAACTGCAGTCCAGGTTAGCAACAATGCTAGGCTGCTGCTTAGTCTTGAAGAAAACCAGCTAATGATCAATAAAAAGAGGGAAAGAAAATATGCTTATTCTGTAAGAAATCACCTGTCTGTTGTCACCTGTTATATGTGCCTATGCCTACCCAGCTAGGTCCAGCTTATTCATGATTTTGTCAAAGCCTTTGTCCGTCACTCACGCGCTAGTCTCCCACCAGTCTGCCATGGTCTTCCAGAGGCTGATGGGGTTTGCAGAGAACAACCAGCAGTCAATAATTTATTGACAAATTTGACATGCTCACCAAGTGGAAACTATGGGAAAATTGGAGGTACAGTATGCTCCCCCACCCCCCAGGCCTTTGCTGCTTCCAATAATTGAAAGCTTAAAAGCAAGGCCCCCTTCCTCTAACCAGCACAACAGCTCTACTTCATGAATCGTTAACAGAGGCTCCTATCATTAAAACTTTAGAAAAAGTTGCGCTGCATATCTTTTGGTGGGAATCGAAACACACAGCGGGTAAGAGGTCCTATCAAAGCTGAAGGATCTCCAGGTGCCCAGCTTCATCGGAAGATTCAGTGGGACTTCACGGCGGAGCGGTGTGTCTTCCGCAAGACCCCCCTCCCACGGCACAGGTCCACTAAGCCCTGGCCTTAGCTCCGCCGATAGCCAGAAATCACGCTGTCTCTCAGGCTATACCCTGCCGTCGTCGGCAACAACGACGACGACGAAGATGGGAACTTCGCCAAGTGGATGAGCAGCTACTGGGGTCACGGTGCGAGTGAGGAGCAGACCAAGGAGAGGAGGCGCAGCCTGAGGCAGCTGGGCCCCCTGCACGCTGATCGCCGGGCCTCGCTGCCCTGCCAGGTAGGACTGCCAGGGGGTCCGCGTGGGTGTACCTGCCAGAATATTCTAATGAGTATGATAAACATAGTATATGAATCTCATCAAGTATATAATAATGAATGCAACACTGCATAAAATGCAAAATAACAAATAAATTGCATATAGTGCACAAAGACCACAGCTATAAGTACAATACGATGCATAGAGTTTATACTAATTCACACAATGAATACAATACATAAAGTAAATACTAATTAGCATGATAAAGTGATTAAATGCAGTTATAACCTTCTAAAATGAAACATTTAATTTTAGAGTTGTGTCTCCCCAGTGGGGGAAAGTTTGAGTTCAGAAAGTACAAATCCAGACCAAGATCAGACCAAGACCAAGACCAAGATCAGTTGAGTACTCTGTGAATGTGACTCTTTATATTTAACTAGTTGGTTGAAGCAAAATCTTGGTCTGAATTTTTACTCTCTAGACCTGAACTTTCCACCTCTGGTCGTCACAGTATCAAACTCCCTCTAGAAATGACCACTGTAATAAAATTTGTAATGGCCTTATTGGGAAGTACCCAGTTCAGCACAAATGTAGCTGTGGAATAAAAACCAGAAACACTAGATATTTTATAAAATGGTAAGACACAAATACAAACATACTCTGGCCTGGACAGCCAAGACAACATGGGAAAGGAAAGAATATGGATTTTATTTATTTGGGGACAAGACTGAAGAAAGTTTAACCACAGCTGCAGGGAAGGAAGAATGTCATTTAGGCATAAAACGTCAGCATGCAGAAAATGCTACGGTGTGTGGTCAGGGTCACATTTACTGCGCTGTAAGCATGGAAATATGCCTTATGTAGCCATACTGACTTCTCTGTAACTCGAAAGTTGCGGAGTTATGAAGTGAGCATAGAGGTGCATACAATCTGAACGCGACACTCCCTGAACCTTGGTTGTTGAGATCTCCAGCACCTGTTTTGCCCAGGCAGGTCTAACCCTCAAAGCCTGTGGGGATGACTTTTCCCAATTCCTTAACAGAAATGTCATCTGCAAATGGATGGAGTAATGAAGCAGTGATGCTACAACATTTATTCCTAAGTATCACCATGATACTAGTCTTTAAACTGGCGCTTCCTTGTGAGAATTCATCCTTTCCTGTTCCTTTGCTGTGATATATGACCTTGATCATTCTGTGATACATTCCCACCATGTTTTAAGCAGTAACAGCATAACATCGAGGCCATTTAGGGCAGGTTTTTCGATCCTCTATTCTAAGTTTGTTTGAGCCTGTTTTTGAGCCTTATACTATGTGATAAGGGGGGAAGCAACATTATGATCTTCTTACAACTATCATTTTAAGATCCAAGGGAAAAATTGGCCTTTCTAATTGTTTTTTTTTTTACTTAAATTAAGTTTTGGGATAGTAAAAAGCACATCCTCACGCAAGTGATGTCATCGTAAAATCCTGTTATCTTTAAATAACAACAGGACTGGAATTTAAATAATCTTAGGTATTAGTGTGATGACAGGAGTGCCATTGTCTGAGGGGAAGGCCACTCACGTCACTGACACGCTTCTCTTACTGCCTCAGGCCCAGCTGGACAGGATGCGTCTGCATCGCCTTCACGACGGATCCCAGCTGAGATCCCGGGAGGAGGTGAGCACCCGCCCCCGTGCCCGCGCCCGCTGCGCCTCCTCCGATGACGGCCATCACTGGAGGGCTGCCCACTGCGAAAAGCGGATAAGCACCATCCCCGAGCTGTCCGAGTCCTTCGAGAGGAAGCTGAGGCTCCGAGGTCGTGGTGTGCCGGCCACGGTATGTCGGCATGGCCAAAACACTGGGTCCCCGCCAGGCCCGTGTGTGACACGCGGGCTTCTGGCTCAGCTCAGGGTGCTCTTAAGCGGTTTGTGGTGCTCCGCTTATTTTTTTAAGATTAAAGTGCAGTATTATTCAATAAAAGTTATACTAGTGGTCAAAATTGTGGCATTGCACTTTAAAAATTACTACACGATCATTGGCGGTAATGTTTATAAACAGAGATTATTAGAAATATATATTGGACAATTAAATAAATAACTGGAGCGACAGCTGAGTTCTGCAATCTCTAAAAACTGGAAATGTTTCCACAATATTGGCCACTAGTGTATGTGAAAGGTAACATTTGGTATTTCTGTAGTGAAATATATACTGATTTTCAAACTGATATTTTCTTTGTTCCTAATACCTAAAATCATGCACTTTGGTTGTCTTTCCTTTTTCCCAACTATCAATCAGTTACGTTGTACAATTATTATTTTTTTGTAGTTGTTGTGCACTTTAGCTTTACCTGTGTAATTATGGTATTGCAGAAGGATGTTGACAATATGTGTCTAATTCATCAAGAGGACATAAGAGGAGGCAAGAATGGGAAAACACAGCCGCACTGTACCCACCAGCTCCACAAGGAAGTAAGTGACATGTCAGCATTCATTCACTGCCACACCATGTCACTGTGTTTGCAAAGTGCCAACTGGGCCCTCGGGGCTCCGTCACACTGCAGGGCTGGATAAAGACCATTGTGAAGTAAACAAAAGTTCTCCGTAGAACCACCCGGAGAAAGTGTACATTTTGCAATGGCTGATTCTTTCAGAGTTGCAAATCTGGTCTTGCCATCTTTGATTGGTTGATGAGGAAGGTGAAGAGGTCAGAGCGCGAGGCTCCCTGCGGCGACAGCAGAGGTCCTGGCGAGACGTCGGGAGGCACCCGCCTCAGTGCCGAGCGGGAGGAGCGGCGTCCGTCGCAGCACAAGCTGTGCCTGAGCGGCCAGCGCTGAGCCAAAGAGCTAAGCTTCCTCCTAGTCTGCACACACGACATCCTCATCCTGCTCCCTCACCTTACAAGCCGGCCTCAGACTCCTCTGTAAACATCAGCTCTGGCTTTTGAGCCATGCTTGTAGTTTGCCTGGACAAAGAGGAATTATGTCTTGTGCCATCACCTCGTTCTGCATTTCTGTACTATGTTTTACTGTACAGACTGGTAATCAAGCAATAGTGATTAACAATTTACCTTATTTTATGCTTTGCTCGATTTATGTAGGTTGACTGTCAGCTTAATATTATGCAATTCATCATTTTACTTGAACATTTTTGCCTAAACTCCATATTCTCCATATTTTTGTAATATATAAATAAATTCATATATGTAACATATGTTATATAGATGTACATTATTTTGTCTTCCTTGTACACATTATTTTTCAAAACTGTTCCCATCTATACATTTTATACTTGGAGTTATTTAAGTTGTTTAAAGTTATAGTGACATATAAAATAAGCAAAGAACAGAGAACATTTCCTCACATGTGAAGTACATTTGCTGAAATAGTATTTCAGTAACATGCTCTGTAACACATTTTTCTTCAAATGTAATGGCCACAGAATTCCTGATTAATCTTCTTTCTTGACATACAACAATCACACTAACTAAGGTCACATTCGGTGCTGCTGGCGCTTGAAAGGTGATGGTGTGACACTGATTATGGGGGCAGTGCCTAAGTGAGCAGGTCAGGGATCTGTGGTCATGAATCTAATCCCATGGCTGGCAGAGTATTCAGGTCACTCTTGGGCTCTTGAGCAAGGCCATTAATCCCAACTGCTCCATGGACACCGAACGTGGGCTGATCCTGCGCTCTCACCCAAAACACTCCTCATTTACATCACTTTGGACAAAATGATTAACAGGTAAGAGGGAAAACCAGAGAAACTCTATTGGTGTTACTTTGTCATTTAATTTAATTTGTCATGTCATTCGTGAATTGGCTCATGTACAAAACAATTTCCATTTATACCCACATAAACTGCCAGAAAGAAAAATATAGCAGTATACAGAATACATATTCAATATTAAAAAGGAAACAGAGAAATTTACCCCGCCCCACGATCCTGCCCAGGATAAGTGGGTAAGAATGATGGATGGATGGATGGATGGATGGATGGACATAAAAAAATTGCACAATTCAGGAAAAAATATTACAGTTATAGCTCCCATCATTAAATACAATTAGAATGTAATTCCCCAATGTATTTAAACATCATTACTGCAATATCTACAGCAGAAGCATTTAAAACAGAATTTCTATCTTAGCACTTAGCAAAGTATTAACCGTTTTTTCTCATTTTAGTTCTCTTAATCAGTACTGAATATAGCACAACACTTAATAGGACATAGTATAAAACATCTTTACAATAAAAAATGAAAAATAATACCATAAATAACAAATAAACAAACCTAAACACACAGCTGAGGGAGGATTTGTTTAGAAATGCCATTATCCTAGTACTTGGATCATTAATAAGTATTCAGTTATAACTAAACAACAATCATACCATTCTGCAGTCAGCAAGTTTTATATTTTACTGTAACGTGCGCTTTATTTTTGGGTGACTCTGTTGCTTTGACAGAACTATCAAGAGAAGCCAAACAGTAAAGAGTGTAGCATATGGAATAAACATACTTACACAAGACCCTCATGGGTCAGCGGGTCCAAAAGAATTTCGAATAAATTAGGTCAACTAGTCCCTCTTCTACTTTGATTAACTTTAACATCTATGAAAAAACTCTATAGCCAGACATACAACCCCCTGGCGACTTGGTTACTTCTTTGCTAATAACAAACAGGACACAGTACGGGCTATACTTATTGGGTAAGAAATACAATATTAAGCCAACAATTAAGAGCAAAGGCAGCCGAGAAACCCTGTACTTATTTAAGGCTAAAACACGATTTAAAGACAAAAGCAAACTCGTTTACATTAAAGGCTACTAGTGAAAAACATAGGAAACTTCATTTTTTTGTTCCATTAACTACCTTTTGGCAGTCCATGAGATAATTTCAGTGATTGCAGCAAACCTGTCAGAATAAAACACCAAAATGCCATGCTTAAAAGTTCAGTTTTATACAAGATGATTGAGAACAATATCTGTGAGTGGAGCTTATACACTAAAAGAGAGCAGTGAAAGAGAACAGCGGCAGAGAGAATGGCCCGACGATTTCAGGTCGTTGTACTGCATGCTTTAACAACACGGGTGACCGCGTACAATATATAGTGCGTGTCACAGCTAATACTGGAAATAAAAGAAACAATAACATCCTGCTATAACAAAAGCTGTCTGTTTTATTTGTCATTGCTCCACAGGCAAGTGAGTAGTGACTGCTTAGTTTTACATGGCTGACTGCGTCAACCAAGGGGTATCTACAGACCAGCTCCAATGGTGCAGAGCACAAGCCAACAAATACGTGTCATAAGAGAGATTCCAGGATGTGATGGAACATAATAAAAATTGCAGCAGAAATATAGCCAGAGGTCTTACTTTATTTATTTCCTCTTTACCTAAAGACTTCTCCACGTCCCTTGGCACCACCACCCATGCTAGCACTCTTCAGACGTCTGATGATTAAAGCTAAAGCTTTGCATAACTTCATGGAGAGAAGAGGTCCTCCAAGGCCTTTGGTTAATGTATGTGTGCTTGTGCATGTATGTGTTTGTACCAGGGCACATTAGACATGCTCTAATTAAACATGATGGACTCCGGGTCCTGATTCATCATCTGAGCCATGTGTCTAAGAACATCTTTTTTTGTAATGATGCCCAAAAGGCGGCTGCAAAACAGGAAAAAAAATAGATCAAACATGAGAATTCTACTGCCAACAAAGGCCAACGGCGGCCCCTGCGACAGACTCACCCACTTCGAGTGACCAGGCACTGCCGGAGCCCCAGCTTACGGAAGATGTCCACTACCGTCTCCATGGGTGTGTGGTCTGTGACGGTGAAGGGACTCAGGTTGAGGATGCGTCGCAGCTTGAGTGGCTGGGGGTTGTCAGCGGGCAGCTGGGGGGCCTCCTCAGTGAAGTACACCATGGAGTTGCTGACCACTCCATCCTGTTTTTGACGGGCATTTTCTGAAAAATGAAGAAGAGTACAGCTAAATGTTCATGGCAACAAGTGGAAGTCCAGTCCAGTCATCTGTTAAGGATGTTATAAGTTAATTTGTCACATACTATTTCTAAAACGCATGCAGCATAAGAATAAAATCCTGGGATGTAAATCCTTCACAGGACATTTACGCATGTATACCAGTGGCCATCAAGAGATACCAATTAACCTCGAATGCATGACTACACTATAGCATGAAACATTTTACCAATTATGCACACACTGACAGTGCTCACATACCAGAGAATGAACATAAAAAGCCCCAATAATAAAAGCGAAAAGAAAAACTACTAAAAGCATTGATGTATTCCCCATATGTGTGCAAGCAACTTCATCTAAACATCATAGATTAGTTGTTTTGATGGAGATAAGAGTCCTTTTTTAGAGTTACAGGGATGAGGTAGGGTTAACAGAACAGAAACAAAACATGAAAATAAAAGGCTAAAGAGCTAAAACATTAAAAACAAAACAAAACAAAATAGCAAAATATAACAGGTGCCAGAGTCAAAATAAGATCAAATAAACAGCAACTATAATTCCAGCCATACAAGGAACCATACAAGGAACAGACAGACTGAATAAACACAAAACTCTTAGCTACTTAATTACTTAATAACTCCTGAGTGGGCCACACCCCCAACATCTCACAGTCATTAACCTCCTTTTGGTAACGGCTATAAGACAGATTTTGAAAAAAGATGCAGAAGTCTGTAGTAAGATGACCTTCAGAGACTCACTGATAGCCAGAGTCAAGTCCCTGCGCTGGACGAAGCCAATGAGGCGCTCTGACTCGCGGGAAACCACCACGGGGAAGCCATTGTAGTCGGTGTCTTTGATAAGGGCCTCAACGTCCTCCACTGTGGTGCTGTCCTGCGTGAGCACGGCCAGTGGGGGCTCTCCACAGCGTGGACGCATCACATCCGTAGCCAGCGTGCGGTGCGTGAACTCATCCTTAACGTCCAGGAAAGGGTAGCCATTCAACTGGATGTGGGACTCGTAGATGCCCTCTTTGCCGAAGGCGTCTGCCACCCACTTGCTGGTGACGGCAGCGGCCATCAGGGGCACGATGTACTCCAGGCCACCCGTCAGCTCGAACATGATGACCACCAGAGACACCGTCATCCGCGTCACCCCACCTACAAGCGGCCAGACAGGAATTTGAGGAAGAGAACGTGGCCACATAAAATGTAGCGATAAAATTAGCAGAGCAAAAGTAGAAAATGGGCTATTTGAAAGGTATGAGGCTCAAACCCAGGCATGCTGCTGCTCCCACCATGGCATACAGGCCAGGTGTGACACAGTCTGCTCCAGGACGACACCAGTTCTTGAAGATGATCCAGTCGTGGTGATGGTAAGCCATCTGTTCCACAGCGATACCCACAATGCGGCCTGCAATGGCCCCTACGGCCATGCTGGGGATGAAGAGCCCAGAGGGAATCTGTCCAGAGCAGAGAAGGTCAATCAAAATTCAGATGGCATTGCATTGTCAGGCACTTCCAAGTCCGCCGTCCATGACGTCCTGACCTTTATTCCAAAGGTGAAAATGGTGATGATGATCTTGAAAATAAGCGCGAGTGCGAGCTGCCAGAGTGCGGTGTAGACCCCGGGACCGGCAGGCCTGTCTGGAATATCATCTGCTGGACGGGTCATGTTGGCGTCATTCACGTAGTCACAAAGCTGAGAGGACTCCAGAGCTCCACAGTCGTTGAAGAGCTCAGATATGAGCTCACTGGTGCTGCGTCTGGTGTAGGGGTTGGGAAAGGCCAAGATGGCCGTGATGCCCGTCACCGCCATCACCTCCAGCACCGGGTACTTCCCCAGCTGTGTCGTCTTGCGGCGTTGGCACCAGGCGATGTTTCCTTGAATGAAGAGCGTCCCCCACAGTCCCCCAAACACCCCCAGCAGAATGAATGGCACCAGTTCGGCCATGTACCAGGGGGTGTGGTATTCTACATAAAACAGGACCAGTCGGCTGTTTCCAAATGGGTTGATAGAGCGCAGAGTAAAGGCAGCCACCAGGGCGGCGAAGAAAGACCTCCACAGTGTCTTCAACGGGAAGTAGTAACTAACCTATACGAAGAGAAGTCATTCTATTCTGAAGAACACCAGCAGAGTAGAACACCATTCAATTAATACATTCAACAAATACTGTCCCCCTGGGATCAATAAAGTTCATCTTATCTAATCTTATTGGGTCAAATAAAATAAATAAAGACATTATGAGAGTCATCCTACTTCTTCCAGGCTGAAGAGAACTCCTCCGATTGGCGCCCCAAATGCCACAGATACTCCAGCAGCAGCTGCCGCAGATAACACCTGTACAACACAAACCCAAAGTTCATTAAAAGGTGCTCAGAGGGACAATTACAGCTGTAACATATGGAGGATTCTCTCTGCTCACACAAGGCATGGCACACGCCAGTGCTTATACAATCACATGATTTGCACACCAAGCAAGGAAATTAAGGAAACGCTATTTGCAGTTGGTATAGACAAGCAAAGTTTGTCAAAAAGGTGGAAAAAACTTATTAACTACTGCGACAGGTGACAAATCACCGTGCATTTCTCCTGAAGTAGTTGGGCAATCATTTATTACCTCTCTGCGTTTGCCCTCGTTCTTGCTGTACTTGGAGAACAGACTACAGAAGAGGTTTCCACAGCAACAGGCCACGTGCACCAACGGGCCCTCCTTTCCCAAACTGAGCCCGGATGATACTGCCAGAACCAACGTGACCGTCTTTATCAGCAAGGTCCATTTCCCCAGGTATCCCCGAATGATGAATCCACTGAGGATTGTCTTTATCTAACAGGGACAGAAGGAAAATTGCCGCGGGATGTCCACTTTTCATACAGTGTGAGCTCATATTACATGGTATTGCATTACGTTTGAGTCATTTTTTTTTTTATCAAGGACAGACAGAGTGCTTGTGGTGCTCACCTCAGGGATGCCTGATCCACAGGCATACGGTGCAAAGACCCGAACAAGAGACACAGCCAGAAAAGAAAAAAACAGGGCCCAGGTAATGTACAGAAAGTAGTTTAACAAGTATGCCCCAGCACCCTGGCAAGAAGAAACAGGAATACAGTCAAACACGGTACATTTACTGTTTAATCAGAACCAGCACAAACTATTTAAGGTTTTCAGATCCTACCATGGTATAGACACCATACCTGTGTGTGGCCCGTCATGAGTTCGGACCACGTCTGCCACTGCGGACACTTGTCCCGGTCATCGAAAGTGGTCTCATTAGAGGTCCAGCAACACTGCTCATGGCTGTACCAGAATGCTGACAGACAAACTCCTTCCTTCAGGTCCGTCATCCAGTCCACCGCCAGGTCAATGACAGCAGCCAGTGTACCTATAGACAAGAGACAAGTAAAATTAGTTTCAAGACATCACATACCCTTCTTCATGAAGCATATATTATTTATTTCATCTAAGACAATAGAGACTGATAAATACGCGTACTGTATCAATACGCGTGCTTGACCGTTCTTGCGTTCTCACATACCTGTCTGACATCATCTTCCATTGCCAAAGTACAGCTCCAGTTCTCAAGGACATTAGTACAGCGGAGGGTAAAAATCCCCAAACGTCAGTCTTGTCCCGCCCCAAATATCAAGGATACATCGGTTACATCCTTGCTAAACAGAACAATCCCATGATTCATTGCAGCCCAAGTTCACTCTTGGGAGTTAAGAAAACAAGTACACTGTGAAGACGACAAGTATGATCTTTGTGTTCTTGGTATTCAGAAACACCCATGAACCATTCTAGTTATTTTTTTAAACTATAAACACTGATGTTAATACAATTTTGATATTCCAACTCTGAAGTGAAGTTGCGCCATACCTGATAGGAGCCCGATGAGCAGCATCACCACCCATCCGGACCAAGCATCCAGCAAGCTCTTAACAAACTCCCAGATGGACTCCTTGCTCCTATTGGTAATCTAGGCATACAGCAAACACATAACAAAATCAGTGTGGGTGTACTAAGTGATTCAGCTGAACACCCCTGAAAGTCAGCACTATTTTCAGGACAAAACATGCTCACCTTCCTGTGGCGATCTGTGTCCCGTGACTTCTCTCGAAGCCAGTCGATAGTATGGAAATCCTCGTAAGTGGCTACATCCGGGAAGGGCTCATCTAAAAGGTCCATCAGATGGCCAGACCCAGATCCATTCATCTCCTCTGTGGGGGTCATGCTAGTCTCTACTACAGAGATAAAAGCAGCACCTGACAGATGACTCCTCACTTAAAATCTCACAGGAACTATTTCATGAAAAAATTAGACTAAGTACATAATAAACTGAGAAAAACTGCAGGTCTTCTGATAGTCTTTAGAACATCAGACAATTATTTTAATAACCTTGATTAATCGTATATGGTTTTATGTAATGTCCTTGGTGTTTTTTTTTTTGATCAAGTAAATAAAGATGCAGTAACAGCAGGAGATGACTCGAAAAAGATAGCAGATTAAACAAGCAATTCATTTTATTTATCCCTGCAGGGCGTCTCTGCGGCTTTCCTACTCTCGCTTTCCTCCTGTAGCAACGTAATGCCTCTGTTAGTGCAGCACCTATGAGCATCTTTCGGGAGCATCGACGTGACTCTGTCCTGTAAAGCTAAAGGTTGGTATCCAGCTAACAAATCTGTGCATCTCTGCACACAACGGCTTACCTTCGCCAGCCATATTTTGTGTATATTACAGATAAACGTCTTACAGTCCACGAATATCCCCCGTCGACTTGATCGTCCCAGATATTTTCACTGTCATCATTTTTAATGTAAAAAAGGATACTGGCTTAACCGGCAGCTTCCTACAACGCACCTCCTCCCGGCGCACGACTCTGCATCACGTGATCCCAACACCGCAAACACGTGTTAGTGCACGGTTACTACTGTCATGTGTGTTTGTGACGCGTAATTTGTTTTGGTTAATAAATTTATTATTTGCTTATGTACTGTTGTACCTTTTTTTGCCAAAGTGTATAATATACAATCCCCATTTATCATTTTTATAACTATATATTAGATAGGCTATCTAATGCAATCTATTGAGCACAGCTGTTGAAATATTAAATATTCAAATGATGCATCATTTCCCAGGTATACAGTATCACACAGCAGCATGACCTTGTCCATCCTTGTTTCGGTCCCCTCCCTGGCCCTGCAGCTCCTACCCGGGCTCCTTGGTCTCCCTCGTCTGCTTGTTCCTTCTGCTAATTCGACTAATTCTGGACCTAGTTAGCCGTCCTGTTTTTCCCTTCATTCTGCCCAGTCCTGTGCTTCTGTCCCTGTCTGTCCCCTGTCTTCCCTTTCCTGTCGTTGTTGCTGTGGTGTGGTGCTTTATGTCTGCTCGTCCTGTTATTCCGCCGGTTACCATTCCAGTTCTCATCCATTCTGTTACCTTAGTCTTGTCCCGTCTTGTCTGTCCCTGGTCCTTCATCTCATGTGCTCCCTCCTGTCTTGGCAGTACCTCCCATACCCAGAGTGCATACTTCACACTAGACAGTGAAAATATTGCACTAATCAGAAATGGTTCTCAATCCTGGAGGACTGTTTTCATTCCAACCCCACCTTCAGGGTTAGATGGTCCTTAATAGGCTAATAACAAATGTGACAGGTGGGTTGAAAGCAGTGTGGGTTGTGCCAGATTTCTGAGAGTATTTCTCAACACCATGGGCTCAACTTGCCCTGCAGCTACTGGCACTTTCTGCCTCACAGTTTCTACTTTCAGGAGACGCTTCACACAGCCAGTCGCCAATCACTCAGATACCCGCACACTGCTGCTTTTGACTCATTTGTAAGAGTATCCCCAACTATTTCCATTAAGAAGAAGAAATGAATTGGCTTTTGCATGCTGAAAGTCACATTTTTCATTCTCTTGCGTACCACTCTCTCCATGTGTTTGCTCTGGTTACTCCTTACAGGAAATGTAAGTTTTCTGTATAGTCGCCTGCATATAAGCAACGTACAGCTCATTTTAACCACTGGCTTGACATGCCCCCGTTCTCCCTTACAGCAAATAATTAAACGTGCTTATTCACATTATACACAAACATATTTTTCCCTACATAGGGGTTTATTTTTTATATTTCGTATTTAGCAAGGTAACTGCAGTTTTTCATCAAGTTAAAAGGGAAAAAGTGGCATTTGAAATGCCTTCCTGCCTTCTGTTCGATGATGTATGCTGTGTCCTTCCTTTGAGATATAAAAGTGCCTCATACAACAGCATATCGGACAGTTTCACCCGTGTTTTGTCTTCCTGTAAAACACAAAAGGCACCTTGCTATTAACAACAGTAACTTCCAGTGCCCTTCCCAGTTATAACCATCCCATTGTGTGGACAGCACAGCATTGCACAGGAAATTCTTTGTTGCCCAAACCTAACTCTATATTCTGATCTGTGTGTGTGGGTTTGGGGTGGGTGTTGTCACTTTTCCCATCGTCTCTCTTTATGCCTATGTTTACATGATAAAAGTTTAAGACAGATGATAAAAGGAAGGAATTTCCATGTATTTATTTGTAAATGCAAAGTGTATAAACCCCACCGTCTGTGACAGTGACCCTGGACTTCATTAGCGGTTGGAAGATGGATGCATACTATTGAGTGCAGCCTATTTGGATGTGTAAAACAAGCACATATATAGACAAAATAAGTCACAAAATAATTTAAATATGATTTATGATTAAGATTTTAATTTTAAAAGATAAGTGTTCACATAACTGATTTACTTTTATTCACTGTTAATTACAGTAAATTCTACAAATAACGTCCTTTCAATTGCATTATTCTTTTTATTAGCTTTGTGTGGTTAGTTTATTTTATTAGCAAAAAATGTAATTTAAATCCATACTATATTCAGGTACCCATGAGTAAAATTATGTTGTTTGCAGAATAAATAGTACAGCTGTGCAACGCATACCAACCTACCGCTTGCTAACCTACCATCTTAATACCAAGCTCCCATAGAGATAGCATAGATAGAATCGAATAGCATGCCAAATCGGATGTAAACGGACTTAAAAAAAAAACTGCATCATGACCTAGGGTCTTTATCACAAACAGGATTTCTTGCTTAGCTGGATAACTTGTCAGATTAATGGTAACCCTGTTTAAATGGACTTTATCTTCGTTCACTTACATTTAGCCCAGACTACCTTAAATCTGGCAAGTTGTCTCGCTAACACAAAAATCCAGCTTCATGATTCAGGCCCTTACTTACCACACGGCCTACAGTATGTAAACAAACGCAGTCATGTTAAGATTCTCATAGTCATAATGTCATATTTAAGTGCGTCATGGGATCAAATGCCATTAATCAAGTTCTACGAGTGCTCCCGACAAACAAGGGAATGTAATAAACCTTGAAACAAAACTAACGATACGAAGAAGGAAAATATGTGAATACTATTGGATGTGAGAATGGGCACATTTCATTGTGAGTAGTGTCATCCAAGACTTCTATACATGTTCAGTACAGAATTTGGTACAGTACTGTACTGTTCAGCGACCTTCACATCCTAGAAAATTACATACTCCATTATAAGTAAGTAATAATACAAATCTTGCATAATAATAATAATACTACTACTACAAATAATAATAATAATAATACTACTACTACAAATAATAATAATAATAATAATACTACTACAAATAATAATAATAATAATAATAGTTGCTGTTGTTTGCATACTGTGTTTAATTATATGTATTACTAACTGTTGCTATTGTGTTACAATGAAAGATTTTTGACATGTACAGTACTATGTGTGCTGTAAGTATATACAGTCCATATCAGCATTGTATGGTATGTATTTATGGTAATATCCGTGGGTTCGCCTAACAACCAAATTGCCTAACGACCACTTAACTGGAACCGTATTTGGCCGTGAAACAATGTACACCTGTACAATTAAACTGAATAACTTTTGGATGATGCATGATTACAAAGATTGTATACTCTTTGCTTTTCATACTCCCATAAAGACAACAAACTTATAGCTCTGCACTTGGTTTATCAAGCAGCAACTGTTTGATCGGTTTGTGTCTGTGTCAGTGCTGATATTCCTTTCCCGCAGGTATGAATATCTTCAAACGTAGCCTATTCTTGGTTTAATGTTTACCGGATACATTTTTTTATCACTTGAGTGAGACAACACGCAAAAAAAAAAAAAAATACAGAATTGGAAACAAGGGAAAAGAATGGCCCACTAATCTGTGAGATTTTACGTGCTATATAATCACATCCTGTTTACATGGAATAGCTTCCTGTAAGCCTGGCTGGAACCAAAAAGACCTCTCTGCCCACTTTGCCTGTCACTATCTGCTTTGCTTTGATACGGCAACAGCACTAGCAAAGGAGAGGCACAATCCCAAGAATCTGCTCTCCGTCCAACCAAATGCAGTTATTTTTTCCTTTCTTAATAGGTCCTGGTGGTGAGGGAGTCTATCTGGAGATGTAATGAAGTAATGAGAGATAACACACAACTATATTTTAGGATTTCCAAAGACTCATAGTAAATCATTTCTCCACAACTATCTCAGGAGGACAATTCAGTGTAAGGAAAGCCATCGTCATGCAGACGTGCACTTGTGCTCTGGAGCTCTTCGGGATATTTTTATCCATTATTGCCTGGCTTTGCTCACTAGCCACGACCCTCATGCCGCAGTGGAAGAGCAAGTCTACAGAGCTGCTCCTCAAAGAGAGCTACGAAACCGGCCTGTGGGAGAACTGCGTGATACATGAGGGCGGTTCGATGGAGTGCAGACCTTACGACGGCGTCCTGGGCTTGCCTTCAGACATCAAGCTAGCCCAGATGTTCATGTGTATGGCTCTGGCCACTGGCATTCTGGCAGTGCTGCTCCCAATTCCAGGACTGCAGGTGATCAAGTGCTGCATGGGGCCAGAGGAGGGTTGCCAAGCCAAGAAAGTCATGAAGATGATAGGGGGCATTTTTAGCCTGTTAACTGGAGTGGAAGTTCTGATACCTGTATCATACATAGCTCACGAGACAATAACGGAGTTTTTTGATGAATCTGTGTCGGAGCAGGTGGCGAGATGGGATCTTGGTCATGCTCTGTTCTGTGGATGGGCTGCCAGCTTCCTTCACATTGTGGCTGGGATCTTGTTGGTCAGCTCTTGCTATTGCCTGCGGATGGATGTTCATCCCAGGGCTCAGATGAGGCACGATGTCAGAGCTATTGCCTACTCTTCGAAAAGTACATCCGAATACGTCTGAGTGCTGTACGGTCCCTCTCGGAGATCAAGAAAGTCAGTCAGCTGCCCCTCTTGGACAGGGCTTTAAGACATGTCTGCATGGAAATTGTGATTCGGGACAAATCAACACAATGCGGAGGTCTTCAGGTATTCAGACTCTAGTGTAAATATATCAAGTCTTCTTGGGTTATGTTTTCTCATTTTGGCTTTTCGATTTACTAGGGTGATCATAAAAAAATACATAAAGTTCCGATGATGTAAATGAACCAATGTGATTTTGATACAAAAAAGTAGCCTCCGTTGCAATTTCTTTATAAATCTGAATGCTTATCAAGTTTGAAAACAAGAGCTCTTTTCTTACACAAAATATTAGCTGAAGATTTTTGTTAGGTTTTTCACTGTGAAATGAATTTATACTGTGGTAATGCAACACAAGTTGTTTTTTAAGCATGATTATTATTGTTATCATTTTGTTTATTTCTTTGTTGTTTGACAATCTCGTCATTTCTAGTAGCTATAAATTCTAAAACGAGGTATAACAAATATTGCTCTTCTTTGGATACGGTAATGAAAGGGTGAGTAGGACAGTGTGCACTGGCAGATTGCCGTGCTGCTTCTTATCTGCTTGTACTTCCAAGAGGAATTTTTGAAATATTGGCTTTCAGCTCTCCATATCTGTCCCTGGCTCTTGGTTTTCATAGTTGGTTAATAACGGATAGATAGCTGGGTGGTGCATGTGCCAGGGAGTATGAAGGAGAGACTGCATTATTTCACTGAATTTGAACCGTTGCATTGTCTGTGCATCAATATGTTAGTGAATAGATTTTTTATTTGCATCATTCCCTGTTCAGAGTGTGTAGTGTATAGTATAGTATAGTGTAGTATAGTATAGTATAGTGCATAGCACATAAAACAAACGGCTTGACTCATTTAAGTGTGATAAGTGAGACCAAGAAAAAGGTTTTCGAAAAAGTAAGTAAGTAAAGGTGTGCTGATTTATATGCAAATCCATAAAACATACAAAGAATTTCTATAGGTGCAGTAAATATTTTCATATACATAGCAAGTGAGGGACCATGTGGGAGCCTCATAATCAAAGTGGAAAAATCACTTTTCAGTCAACTGCGCTCATTAGTCGTACATTATCAGCTGTGCCACACCCTGTATACAGGCGCCTTCCTGCACAGACAGCATCTACTGTTGTCGTCAGCATGCTATAAAGACCACATGGCCAGGGTTCACATTTCCCATAAACCTGTTGCCTGGAAAACAAGCAAAGCTGTTTCCTCCAAGACAAGCTGATTTAAGCAAATAACCATTATGACGGTGGAAATGGAGTAATTAGCCCTCTGATGGGCACCAAAATGCTTTCCTTGATATCTCTCATCCGGTACAGCAAGCGTTAACATATTTGGGCACGAGGGAGTTCAAGTGGCTTCTTTTCATTTATTGTCATTTTCATGGTATTTGATTGAACTTGAACTGCTAATAAAGAGTTGTATAAATGTTCAATAAAAACTGTTACGTAACTGCATCATGTCCAATATCTAGTTATTGTATATGAAAGAAAACACTAACTTTAGTCACTAGTCAAACATTACAACACTATAAACATCCATTTAAATTAGCGTGTAATCACCTGCTTAATGTACATATCCCATAAGAAAGTATAAGGTTTCATATCACATATTACATCTTATATTATAAAAATTTTGGTCTCCTTGTTTCCTGAGTAGCCATGGGCACCAAAATGCCTTCACCTTACATTTACATTTCATTTTCCATCAGACATGTTTGTGCAAGGCAATGGACAAGTGAGACAGAGAATACATCACTATCAAGTGCTCCTTGTTAAGCTTCCAGTAACAAATACAAGATAGTTCTGAGAAGAGGGACATAGGGGTGGGGCGGGGGCTGTTGTTAATTTTGCCGGTTTGAGAAATGCAGCCTCTGGGGCAATCACTAAGCTTATTGCTATGAAACCTTCACAAACAATGGCTTACAATACGCATAAGTTGTGGTTATAAAGTTACACAAGTGCAATAAACTCTTAGGCTTGACCTAGCTGTATTATCTGCCTTACAAAAGTGTTGTGTGCGTGTGTGTTCTAGAGAAACGATATTTGGTTGATAAGCAAGGTGGCCAATACTCCCTACATTTCACTAGTACAGGCAAAATAGAACAGCAAACAAAACAGCCCCGTCATCCACCTAGTTGCGGCATTCCTGACATAGTCACTTACGGCAAGAAAACGTCAACACCACACTTCAACATAGTAACCACATGGGAAAAAAAGAAAAGTTCATTCAAGGAATAAAGTATGAAAAAACAAAGCATCTATTTATATATCTGTAGTTTGAGTTTTGTAAAAAAAAAAAATGACTTTGTTCGTAGAAGAATTCCTGTAAAAGCCTCCATCACTGATTTTCAAAATATACAAATGAAGCACAAAGCCCTAGGCTGGGTCCTGATTGCTGGATAAGGTAATTCCCCAGAGAATTCTCCATGCCAGGGAGACTCCTGCACCTCCTGTGCCTGCTGGATCAAAGGAAAGATAACAGGAGGCAGGACCGCTTACAGCTCACAAACACCCAGCATTTAACACTTTCACATTCACACATGCAGGTGTGCTGATCTTAATTTTTTTATTACATGACTTCTTCATGAGAAATTCCATACACTTTATATATTACATAATTATTCACAATTCACCGTGCCACAGAGTTTGAATTAATATCAGGCCCAACAGGAGCATATTTTTACTTGTGTATTTCACAAATTATAATATAACATCTTAATGGTTTTGATCTAATGGAAGCCCTGTCTTAATTTCACTTAGACATGCCTATAGGAACAAAAATATACAATTTTAATGCTGATTAGCCCAAAACCTTCAACGTAAGCAGTAAACTCATAAAATGCTTAGAAACTCTCCTGAAGCCATATATGAAGATGCACTCAGATTGCAAAATGAAAGTCAGAATAATACAGCTCCAAATTGTATTCACATTCAGTCTGACTATGTGACTTTAAGAATCCACAGAGACTGATTCCAAGGCAATAAGTACCACCCCAGAGTCCTGCTGTGCCACCCCCCCCCCCCCCCAGGAGTGCTGTGTGTGCAAACTTCCCCAATTAAACATACAGTGCTGGAGCAGATCGAGGATGTAAACAGCAAGTCATTTTACCTAAGAGAAAAACACAGTGTATGTACAGTACACAATGTGGCCATTACTCATTCTGTAACATTCACACCAGTACATTACAAATTAATATGAATTAACATATTCTGACGGCATGTATATCCATTTTATGAAACTGTGAAGGAGTTAAGAGCATGCCTCAAATGTGAATTCATCTACAGGTTTTTTTACCATAGCAGAATAAAGTGTCTAACAAAAAAAACTGCTCAAATTTTTAATTGCAAAAAGTAAGCTTGAACATATAAATAAATATGAATCTTGTCACATCCAGCCCCACCCTGCCTATCTGATCCCTGCGTTTCCCCTTGGTCATGGCTGCTAATCAGCTGCCCCTGAAGCTTGTCAGTCGTACCTCTTGTTCCTGCCCTCTTGTTAACCAGCCACACCTGTCTTGTGTTTACCCCTCTGTTAGGCATGTATATTAGCATCTCAGTGCTGTACTTCTTGTTCAGTCTTTGTTCTCTGTCTATGTTGCTACCCTACCTGTTTCCCCACAATAAACACCCCTGCGAGGGGTTCCCCTACCGACAGCCTGCATTTGGGTCATCCTTCTCCTGCTGCTACATGACACATTTAATATATAAACAACATAAATGAAATTTATAATCATGTATACTTTGTCATGGAATCATTATATAACATAGCCCATTTCTCACTGTCATGTACACTGTCCACCCACTGAACCTGAAACAGATTTGTCACATTTTCTGAAGTTATAATATGTCACCAAAGACCTTTATTCTGTTGGGTGCCTTTACTTGCCAAAGATTTCTCCAAAATGAGGAATGTACCTTAACAGAAGACAATTATATTTTTTCAGGCCTTGGTGTGTCTTAAGATGCTTTGTTCTTTAACTTTGTAATATAACTGGATTCCAGAGCTTGTGTTTTTTGCATGGATCGACAGGGTAACACTTAACTTGATGGGGCACAAATACTTAGTAATAACTGTGCTACTGCTGAAGTACAAGCCAAGAACAAATCATGAACAAATATAGTTGTTATATTCAGTAGTTCACAAAGGTTTCCAGAATTAACAGATATTATAACAAATATAGTACCTGCTTGAGATAAAACATGTCATGATTCATTAATGCTGAATTAATATGAGATCAGTATGTAACTAAGACTTAGTTTGTGGTTAATTAATACATAAGTAATGGCATGATACTATATTATTTGTACCCCATCAAGTGAAGTGTTACCACTGACGTCACTCCTGTAAGGTGGAGTTAAGGCCTCAGTAGGAATAACTTGACACTGAAAACGATAAACAGTTCATATCATCGATTTCCTTGAAATATTATACGTGTACCTGGAATGCAGGGTTTTCCTGGACATACGAGAGAATTTCAGTGTTTTTGTTTCTGTGAGGTACTGACCTTTGAAAGTAGCTTTTGCCAATACCTAATGAATCAGGTTCACCTTTATTCTGTTCCAGAGCAAGATCCCTGGGCAAAAGGACAACTGGAAACCTATACGAGAGAAATACAAACCCACTGCTCATCATCATTATAGAGGCTACGATCCCTATCCCAATGCCATCCCCCACTTCCTGTTTGACTGGGGCAGAGGGCATGTGAAAGCTGGGGGGGAAGGCTATTGTATGATTGCCCACCACAGAGTATACGTTCCATGCAAGAGGCACGAGGGAGCACAGCCCTGCTAGTAGGTAGAGGGTCCCGGCCATTCGGAAAGCAGTCATGATGAGCTTCTCCTCCTCGATCCCAAAGAAGATTTTCTGGAGTCCATACGCCGCACTGACATTCCCACCAACCCCAGTGACAGCCGCCACCAGCGTGAGAACCTGAGCTGCTCGGATATCGAAGGGCACAAATGTGTCCCAAATCCTCATAGGCTGACAGAACAGTAGCTGATATTGTGAGGTCACCAGCCAGCGACTGTAAAAGCACACCCTCCAGATGCCTACCCAAGCCACCCCTGATGTTATGACTGCAGTGTCTGCTGTGTACCAGACCCGCCACTGGATTATTCCAATAGTCACCACCGATAGGATCCATCCCACAATGCCTAGCCAGAAGCCCACAAACTGCAGGTGAGACTTGTGCACCAGGTACATTGTTCTACTTAGATTTTCCTGTGGAACATGCAGGTGATACTTTACCTTAAGGAAAGGCTGACTTCATTCAATGATGTTCAAGGTATGGGGAACATATGTGATCCTACTGAACACGCTTTTTAAAGAGCTTGACTTCCACACTTTGTGTCCAGGAAGGGTAACATCTCTAGCTGGATCTTTCAAACATTCTGAGCTGTCTCCTGAAGACATAGTAAACTAAACAGCTGTCTCACCTGTAAGAGAAGAAAAAAAAAACACTTGTCAGGGCAAAGCCTAAGAAGCTTAAATCACAGTGACACGCAAATACACATTATTTCCTTAAATATGACAGAAATCAAATGTAAAAAGAACCATAAAATACCACAAAAAAACCTACTGTTACGGCTGTACAAAGAGTCTTCGTACTAATTTCTTTTGGTCTTGTTTCTTTGGTAAAAATATTACTATAAAAGGTACAGTACATCACAATAAACAAGCATGAGTTCTATTCACGAGAAGATTTTTTTGCCTAGTAGCTCAATAAATGTTATTCTTTATTACAGCAGCCAATAGCCTGCACCCATCCAAAGAAAGCTCTTTTAAGTCCCTTTGGGTACACTGCGGGTTGATAGAGAACAGGGCTTTTATTGAATTGAATTTCTACTCTGCATGGGAAAATCACTCACTCAACACACACGCCACACTACTAAAGCACAGAGCACTAATGACCAACGTGCGATTAAACGGTTCAGTGTCTATGATGTTTCTTCGTAAAGAAATTCCCCCAGTTAGAAGATACAAATAAGTACATTTAAGTTAAACTGTATTGCAAGGGAATGTAAATATCCACAGGCCGTTTTATACTGGGAACTGCCTGGAACTGGCCTGAACTTCCATGGTGCTATGAGGGAAATTCAGCTTATCAGAACTAATAAAAGCACATCTACGGGCCACTTTTTGTTATTAACTAAGTAAAAGAAAAACGATTTGAAAAATCGCCATAACAATATTGTAACTTTTATTTTGAAAGAAAAACAGACATCAAAATTATATGAAAAACTATTTTGCACAGACTTCCACGTCTTATCTTTATTCTTCAGTCTGTAAGCAAATAAGAAACATAGACTACCGACATAAAAAAGCGAATGCACTGAGGAGGAGTAGATGTAGAACAGATAACATACAGTTCTATATTATGATTATGATGACCGCAGGTGCGGTTCTGCTTCGGGGGGGCAGCCCCCGCGATACATACCCCCCCGTGGCCCTTGCAAAGACGTATGCTACTTGAGTTTGAAATTAATGTATTGTTATTAATACTGCCATTTTATTTGCATTTACAGTATGTGCGCTGGAAACACGCGAAACACAAACGGATGCACTTTTTCTTGACGGATTCTTAACGTGGGTGCGCCGGGTTCAGATGGTTAAAAATCAACTACAGAAAAAAATAATTAAGCTTGTGGAAGCAAGACAGTCTAAACAGGAAATCAGAGTGAGTTACATATTTGTAAAAGCTGTAGGCTTTTGCATAAATAACATCGGTTTTCAAAACTGTCTTTTGCTTCTTAATAATGGCAATGTAGTGTAATACTTGGAGGACATTAAGGTCAAATGCATCCTGCCCTCCGAACAGAAGAACTGGCCCCAGTGCCCCCCGCCCCCCACCCCCTGTTGAAATGGTGTAGAACCTCCACTGGATCACCATCATTATGATTTATTACTATTACCATTATTATTAGT
>JAODLD010000040.1:15321417-15354403 GCA_026781065.1 Mormyrops boulengeri | reverse complement strand
CCGCCCCCCCACGCGCCCGCGCCGGGGCGGCCCCGGCCCCCCCCCCCCCCGGCTCCAACCACCCCCCGGCGCTCTTCGCCGGGGGCGGGGGGGGGGGGGGGGGCGAACAGGTGACTGCTCTTTTCATGCCATGGCCCAGGGGGACCTCCGTTGCCCTTTCACTGACAGATGGAGGCCTGGTCTCCAAAGCGGGAGGGGGGGGGGGGCCCTACATGACCTCACATAACCCAAAAAGTGCATTTCAGCCAGCTGAGAGGGGAGGAATTTTTCTGCTGGCAAAAAAAAAACAATTCACGGTCCATTTTTTTCCACAAAATACGTTATTTGCCCTGAAAACAATGGTGACAAACACTCTGAAAACAGGACGCAGGATAAATATTTTCCTGAACTGCGTTTTTCTGCCTCTCTGAGGAATTGCCTTTTCCCCCCTAATTGCTGTGCCACCGCCTTTCTGTGGGCACGGCAATCTCCTCCTGACAGCGGGCATTTTTTTCCCCTCAGTACATGGCAGACAAGCCCCACAGTCAGATATCCATTTGCATTGATTGAAGAGAACAATACCGACGATTGGTGTCGCATGGGGGTGCGGAGGGGCGGAGCAAAATGAGCACTGAGGCTGTGACCAATAGGAGAGAAGAAGTGAAAGAACAGAATATGGTAAGGTTGCGGCTGGAGTCGATCTATAGCACCTCAATGGCATTCGCTTCTAGAGAAAGTTTCAGCTCAGAGCGCTTATTGACCGGATAGTTGACAAGGAGCCGCCGTCAGTTAGCGTTAATTACAACAATTTCTTGGTGGAGCCCTACATATTCCTAGGTGGGTTCACCCAAAATCGGGCAAATAACATATTTCTTGATTAGAATAAGGAGAATATAATTTGAACAACTTCATGCAGAACCATCATATTCAGAATTACTTTTTTGCAAAAGAAAAACGTTATTTTTTTTAGATGTTCAGTTTTGTTATTATTCTTTAGCTTTAAATAGCTGAAACAGTGACAAACTATATTACAAATGGCAATAAATACAGTGTAAGTTTTGTGCCTCAATCTTTAAATTAATTGGGACACACTGTGAAGTATTACCTTCTAAGTCTTTCAAAATGCTGACACTCCTTTTATGAGCAAATGCAGGCAAAATTATTTTGATGATTTCGGCTTCAGACCGCCTTAAAAATGTTTAGCCAACATTAGTCTCATGAAATGCAGAATTTGCCCCCGGGGAGCACTTTTGAGTGCTGCTTGTTATGCTGAACACAGTGGGATTTGTGACCATTGGTGGGGGGGTCACAGAGATGTACTACGTCCCTAAGCTGGTCTGCTAACTTTCAGTTTAACGTTTCGTTCAGTTGTTTTACCTTATCTCACTGTACTTGGTCCTGGAGGGACCCACATGATAGCAGGATGGGAGAAGGAGGGGAAACTCTATTTGGGGACGGGAGTGAAGACAGGCCCCCCACGAGTGAATGTGCTTGTCACCTGATTTACGCCCCCCCTTTCTGGTTTATTACACATATCCCACTTAATCACACAGCATGTACCCAGAATTTTCTCAAGCCACATTCTCAAGCATTACTAAGTTTTTAAGTTGTAAATAATTATGTCGGTGCACATTCCTCAAAAGGATTTGTAAAATATTAAAGGATTTATTAAATTTTTGCAGGGGTCAGAAGAAAATGCCTCCAGCAGTCTTTCACACATTTGTTCACGTAAAAAAAGAGAAAACGCAGGTTAAGACCAACTATTTATAGGTACAAAGAGGCGATTTTTTAAAACGCTGTGCCAAACGGATTACGACAGTGATGGCTGGGATTTTAATATATTTTTGACAGTGTTTACTCTCCAAATGCCACCACCCCCAGCCTCTATTACCATAATCCCCTTTGCATTATCACTGGTGACACTCCCACTACACCCAGACTGTCTGCACACCCGTCGCTAATTCACCAGTTAATGCGACTCACGGCCGCATTTCACGCAGGGGGCAGAGGAATCGGCTCCAAACTCCCCGGAGTGAGCGCTCGTATCTCCGTGGTGGACAGCCGCAGTCGCCGCTTTCAAACACGCATCTCTTTGCCTGAGAGTCCTCACACGCATCGCCTGTCCCTCATTAAGCAACTGCAGCGCCTCAGATACGCTGGTGAGGTGGAGGACAGGGCGAACGGAGCGCCGGGTGAAGATCCCCGCGGGCGTGCTCTTCAAAGCACCACCACTGCTAACTTGCGCTCTTAAGTGCGAGGAAAAGTCTCTGTTGCTAATGCAATTTGCACGATTAAAGCGCGCCTGCTAGGCTATGTCTTTCCCACAAGCGAAATGCAGAGAGCTGCTCACCATAAACACCCGCAACAAGACATCCCACCTTGAATGAGGGTTTGGGAGCATGCACTGGTACAGCGTATTGCTGCCCCCACCATGCAACAAAACACTCTGGGATCTTTGGTGACCCCCCAGGTCAACATGTGGTCCAGTCCCACCCCCCTTAAATGGCCCACCCACTCGGGTCCTCAGCTATGAGGATCCTGCAAGCCAGATCACCCTCAGGGAAATCTGCCACGTGGCCATAGTGCCGTAACTGACGCTTCCTCACAATGCAGGTAATGTGCCTCATTTGAGACTCCCTGAGCAACTGCCCGTTTGACAAAAAGTCAAACCAGCGGTACCCAAAGATTCTCCGAAGAGACACAGTACCAAAGGAGTCCAGTCTTCGTCTCAGCTCACTGGATGACGTCCATGTCCCGCATACTTTAATCCTTGGTGTTTGCACTGTATTCGTGCCCGGCTGCATGGTGCCTGTGGATCACACACCTGACTCTGGCAATCGACATGTTAGCGAGTTCGTCATGTTCGGTTGGAGAGGTTCACTGTAACTCTCTCAATAGTTTGGCATTTTGGCAAGTTCTGTTCAAGTGGTTTCTTGGCAAGCCTCGTGAGACCCAAAAGTCACAGAGTGACAGGTTCTGACTATGTTGAAAGTCTATTCGAGAGTTAAGAGATCTGGTTAGTAAATGTGCCCATCCCAGCATCCTTTGCGAACGGCGTCTGTTGTACTCTGTATGCTGTGGCTTTGGTGTTGGTTTTTATCCTCCAGTGAAAGTTCTGGGAAACTTAGATTATATGTTTGCAAAAAGGTACCTGAGATTTTATTAGGCTTTTGGAGGCTTATTGTTTGTTTATATTTAAAGAGCTAAAGTCTGCTTACATGATTGTTTTTCATTTTATTTAGACTGGAAATGATCGATATACATTCACACGACTTGGAGATGACCAATATTTCAATAAAAATAAGATTTTAATAATCATGCATTTTCAGTAAAAGTAATTGAACAATAGCGATACCAATGATTTTCTTTTCAACCCAATTTCGATCATAAATATTCAGTGCAGGACCTAACCCAAACCCTAACCCTAACCCTAACCCAAACCCTATTAATTAGGCTACATAACAGTCCCTTTTGTTTAAATATATTGTTTATATTTGCCAGTCTGTGCGTTTATATGTAATGTCACATGCATTGCTTACCATTATCTGCTGCCAGGAACATAGCTTCATAGATGTTGTTCTTCACAAAAATGGACTCTCGGTTGAGCATAGCCATCGTTATGATCTGCCCATTGGTCGTGTTGATGCTCAGCCAGTTCGCTGGATCGGAGAGTTTGGAGTACCTAGAGGAAGCAAGAGGATTAGGCACAGATGTAGATGCCTGCTTCACTTCCCTCAAAAATATGCAAATAAACTGGCAAATTAATTTTATTGGAAAGTTGATGTTTGATGCATTTTAGACAGTTTTTAATATGCAAATGGGAGCCTTCCACTTTGGAATCTTTGTTCTTAGGGTACAAACACGGGAAGTACAGGAACACAGGCACAGGTGTTTCAGCATGCACTTCACTCCATCGCGCGCACACACACACACACACACACACGCTCCATCAATGCTGATTAAGCCATAGCTATGAAAAAAGGACGTATAAAAGAGAAAATGTTGCTGCGACCTTCACATTGTTAACACTCCCATCAACTCCTGTTCCTCTGCCTCCAGTCTGCAGTCAATTTTCGCTCATTTTCTACTCTTATCGGAACCAATTACCTCTTCTCTTTAACACATGGGGGCACAGCGAGGACAAAGGAAGTGCAAATAGAATAGAAGAAGGTAAATCATCTGGGGGATTTGGGCAGATTTCTCCAACGTTCCATAGGGGATGTCCAGGCTCTTTGGGCCGTACCCCAAAGCAGGACAGCCTCCCAGTTTGCTCCATCTACTGATGCATTTCCCTCTATCCACATTAATCTGCTCCTTTATCCAGACTGCTCGTAATGGGCTACACACTGTCCCACAATGCCTCAGTGGGGAAAGGATGCACCACGCACCACCACCAGAGGGCAGCATCGAGGCCAGAGCCACAAATAGTCACAGTGATGGCATATAATGGGCAATGCCGCTATTCCCAGGTCACCTGACCCAGATGGGGTGGAGGTTGAATAAACCCTGGAGCCAGAGACAGATTTGACCTGAAACGTGGCGGGGTGCATGGGGCGCACGACCAGGAGGACGTCCCCTCCTTAACCACAGGTGGTTCCGCGTGATGGCCCGCTCCCTCCCCCGCACAGCATGCTGGGTAATGCTTGCATGCCCAGATCCCTGCATTGGCACGTGCCTGTGTCTAAGTAGGACGCTGCCTGCAAGGCAGGAGCTGCTCTCCCCACTCGCTCCTTTGCCAGGCAGCACCCACCCTTTGGGGGACGAGCTAGCGCCCATCACAGGCCCCGTGGCTGTGCTGTTCTTCAGCTCCCCCTGTTGGCCATGCCCTCCCTACACACTATGCCCCTCTGTGCCACCACAGACATACGAGATTTTGTATTTATATGCAAAGCGTGTATCTGGAGTGTCATCATTCCACGTTTTTTTACGCATTAAATGACAAATGGCTAAATAAATGAGCAATCTGCAGGGTTTCCAGATTCATCTCATATCTGTACTCAGCCCAAACTCCACTTTCCATAATCCATTTCTCCTTCATGCTGTTGTCCACAACAAGGACGACGTCCTTCCTTCAGGGACTTGGAAAAACAGTCTCATTTACTGTTGCCAGTGACTGCTACATAATCAATGGAATAATGATATTGAAAGTAAAGTCTCTTGTTGCCTACTTCATCTTGCTATCCACAAGATGCACAGACATATATACAGGTAAGAGCAAGCTTGGGGGGAGGGGGGGTGTCACTCAGGGGCTCAATGGTGGCATCATTCAGCCAAGCATGGGATTTGAACTGGCAGCCTTCTGATCACAGGGACCCACGTCCACACATCACTCCCCAACCTGCAAAATTAAAATTGTCTATCGCTAAAACAATGCCGATTGTTACCTAAACAAATGGATGCTTGTCTGATTTTTTTTATCACACTCTGTGAGGTGTTGGGCCACTGCAGGATTGTTCCCGGCGACACAGTGTGTGTGGGCGCTGACTCCGGGAAGCCAAACCTCATTAGCCACTATCAAATTATGAATACTTAATTTTACAAATTCATTTGCAGCACCCAGAGCACTTCGGAAGATGGCTAACTGTACTACATCCTTGGCTGAGAATAAAATAAAAATGGCCAGGAAGCACAACACCAGCCCTGAGCGTCTACACCACGGGGGCATTTGTAATACAAGCAGGAATATACTTGTCATGTGCCCTGTCTGGGATAAGTGTTACTACTGCATTCTCACCTGTATAGACGAAAACTGGAAACCAATTCCTTCAGTTTGTTTAAATTCCAATTATGAGCTTACATCTTAAATAGAGTACTTGGAATTTAGAATCAAAGTCAAATTTAGAAACATTCTGAGGAATAATATTTGAACTGTTTTGGAATTCCCCCGTTTGCCTGGATGAGGATATTTCACCAGAAATAATTTGTTTCTTCAATTTTACAGCTTGGGATATTAAGCAGGAGCAGCATAACTGCTGTAAACTGTATTTTACAAGATCACAAAGAGTTCATCGGTGATGAAACTGAGGAAAGCACAACCTTCTTAACTACAGGAAAGACCCTCTGGATGAGGATGGCAGGGGGAAGAAACTGCATTTATATTCAGCGAGAGAAGCAATTTATTGCACTTTTATCTGTTTATCTAATTCTCTTTGCAACTCTGACTAGGATAAGAGGCTGGAGGATAGATGGATGGATAGATAAAAATGGATGGATGGGGGAAAAATGTGCAAATTATTCCCTGGTGCAGAAATTTAACAGTTGCCATTTATAGGACACTGGGTATCAGTATTGTTTGCTATTTACTTAGCCACTGATGTCATGCAGGGCTACACATTTCATAGTTCGGTTTGTACCACACTAGTGTGTACCAATGGGTTAGGAAATGTGTGTGAAAGGCCTTCAGCTGCTACTTTTTTTCTTGGAGTCCGTGCCCTCAGCTTTCGGTGTCATAGTAAACCACACGCCACCTGCTACCCTTGGATATGCCTGCTGAATAACTGGAACAGGAAGCTGCACAGCATTCTGGGAAGGTTGATGGTGGAAAGATAAAGACAAACATGAGGAGTTTATCTACCTCTCTGGTGAAAGGGCCGGGAGAGGGCAGGGGTCACTCGGTGAGCCCTCGCCCTGTGCTCTATGTGGTCCCGCCCACGTGGGCCTGTTTTGAGCAACTCGTGGGTAGGAGAGGATTGTGGGATTTACCGACTTCCCCTGCTCTTCACGGTCTGGCTTATTTGATGATGGGGAGCTCTAAGTAGCCTCTGTCAGAGAATGAAGAACCGCTTTGCTTGATTTGCTTCAAAATATATGAAGGAATACTCAGAACCTTTGCCTATATTATATTATATAGCCTACACACGTTAACAGTTTGTTTACTGTAATTAAAGAACCGCTTTTTATATAAGAATTATTCCTAAATTTAATACACCACTTGAGCAAAACAGCAGGCTGCATGCTGTCCTGTTCGTTGTCCTTCAGATATACTCGCTTTGTTTTTGTCTTCTTTGCTAATGTGAAACGCACCGTGCAAACATGTTGCATACAATTCTGTGCCTTTCGGTGGTCAGCGTAGACCTCACCTTGACCATCCAAGGATGTTCGACGTTCCTCTTTATGGTGATTGCCGCGCCTGAAGATGCAGAGAGTCGCGCTGCCTAATAGCTACCTTTGTCTCTTCTGAAGAGCCTGTTTGCGGTGGATGTATCCCGGGTGAGAAGAGTCGTTCATACTAGGTGGTGCTCTGACAGTGAGCAAGTGCCCCCATCGGGAATTATCTGTTAAAATTAGTTTTGTCAGTTAATTTAATTTCGTACATGGACGGGTTTTTGCGCATTCTTTTTTTTTTTAAATTGCGCTTCTAAAAACTCACAAATTATTGCAAATGTTCTTCTTCATAGTGGCTGTTCTGGGGGTGATACAGTTGTGCAATGGTCAGCTCTGTTACTTTATTCCCCCGGGACTGGGGTACGAGTCTCCGCTGTGGGGCCTGTTCTCCTCGAGTCCCCCCACAGTCCAAAAATGTGTTATGCTTAACCCTGCGATGGGTTGGGGCCCAGAATATAATGATCAGTAAAAATCTAAAAGTAAAAGTAAGAATCTAAATTGTGAAATGCAAAAGGTAACTTAAAGGGTGGAATGGTGCTTCTATGGTTCAACACACATTTCTGGAGACCAGGGTTTGAGTCTGTGTGCATGGAGTTTGCATGTTCTCCCCATGTCATGGTGGGGATTTCTCTATCCTAGGTTCTTACCTGCCTTGTGCCAGTAGTTTCCTGGATAGGCTTCAGACCCTACAAAGGACAAGTGGGGGTGGAAAATGGATGAAAAAGGCTATTTGTACCCTTTGTAAATATAAAGCTATCTCTGCTTAGGTGCAGAGTATTACTTTACTAACTCATTCAATATGTTGATTGTCTCTGTTTGTGTAGGAATTGAGTAAATTACCTGTTCTCTGTTAATTAATAAGACTTTAGACCTCGTCTCTGGCTGTAGCAGAAAACCTTGTAGTCTGATCAGAGAAAATGAGAGCTTTTTGACTTGAGAACTAAACAGTTTGCATGGTGTATATCTAACACCACACATTAGCCTGGCAATACCATCCCCGCTGTAAAGTACGGTGGCGGCAGCATATTCAGGGGATGTTTTTGGGAAGCAGGGACTGACAAGCTGGTCAAGACTGATGAGAAGATGCAAGCTGCACCATACAGACTGATCCTGGAGGAAAAGCTGCTCTTTTCTGCCAAAAAGCTTGAACTGGAGCGGAAGTTTGCATTTTAAAGGGACAATGAGCCAAAGCACACTGCCAGGGCAACAATGGATTGGCTTAAAATGAAGAAAATTGACGTCCTTGAGTGGCCCGGTCCCGACCTTAACGCCACGGAACATCTGTAGTATGACGCAGAAATTGATGTCCACAGCAACCTGGCACAGTTTGCAAACAACATTTTGCAATGAAGAATGGCAAATCTATTAGAAAATATTGCCATGTACTATAAGCATTCAGGATACTTCTGTCAAGAGACAGTTTCAAAATTAAAATATGATTAGCATCTACAGCCCACTGTCAGACAACTACATTCTTTAGGTATGGAAACATGTCTACATGTAGCCTTTTGAATTCACTGTCTCACTTGCCAAAAATACCACTTTTTGTAATAGCTGTGAAAAACGGTTCAACCAAGAACAGACCATGGGGGTGAATACTTACTAATTGTTGACATTTCTGCTTTTGGATTTCATTTTTAATTTTTACAATTTTTTTCCTTACTCACTCTGAGAAGAAAGATGTGAAAATGTCCTTGAATATATCAAAAAGAATGATTTTGTTATATATGTAAAGCTCACAGGTGCTTTAATTCACAGTTTCAGTATAGTATCACACGATTACATGATTTGTCCTGTATTTTGTGTCCCGACTGAAATACAATTTAAGCTAGACTGGTACTTCCCACCACTTTGCACTTTGTTTTAAAGAGAAATTACAAAGAGACATTTTTGTTGTTGGCCACAAGTTTTTACCTGATATATATAATATGAAACATTTAAAAAAAAAAAAAAAAAAAACATTGCGCAGTGTTTTATTATGACAGCATAATTTTGTTTCTGTGACGGTGGAAATCAGACTACTGACAGAAACTCAGGGTATAGGCATCATGTGAAACAGGTGACTTTGTCCATGGAGATGTTAAAAAATGTTCAGACATCTATTTTATTACCAGAAAACCCCGCGCCTATGTCTGACTGATTTTGACAGACGTTGGCGTTACTTAGGCCAGAAAAATCATGTGGTTTCTGTATTGTATTTTTACTGTAGTGAGAACGACAAACTAGCCTGGTTCACTGTATAGCATGTTTATTATTATTCTCCGTTTATTATTATTATTCGCCCCCATATAAATAACTTCTGAGCAGTGTCCCCTTGCTGCATCCAGAGCTTTTAAATACGGCTGCCCACGTTAAACACATAACATCACACAGACAGCCCACACTGCCGCTCGCTGCACACTTGAAGCACGTCTATTAAAATCCAAATCGTACAAAGGTCCATAAAACGAAAGCAAATGATAAACGCAGCACATGTTTATGCCTTATATAAAATCATCAAAAACACGTGCATCAGCGTGACAGGTATCATCTTTCATCGATGTTCCCGTGAGTCAAGCCCAAGCCCAGGGCGTGAAACGCCGGCCGGCTCCCCCAGCTCCCTTACTCCGTAGTCCCTCCTCCGCTCTTATCTTCTTTTTCCACCCCCTCCATCATTCTCTATTTCGTCACAACATGGCGACGTGCTCAGATAACAGGGTCGCTGTAAATGCTGAGACTGTGCAGGTACTGGACTGTTATCCAGCGCGTACGGTTTACGGTGGCTGTGTCCAAACTGGACTGGGGGGGGGTCCAAGCGCGGCGGAAAGGGGGCAGCACAGAAGCACGGCCACCGGTAGGCTGTGACAGGCGTGCGGATCAGGAGTCAGCATTTGGGTTATAGGATCTTAAACTGGGTGGCCAACTGGTAGTTCATAAACGAAACGATGTGCCGAAAAAACAGACGTGTCGTGTAAGGAAACATGGTTTTATTTTTGAAGTGAAGCCACGCACTACAAACAGTGTTTTTAAGACACGACAGAGGACACTGATAAGACGAACTGTAAGCGATTAAACTAAGTCTGTATATAAACACCGACGACCCAGAAAAACAAACAGCAAATTGTACCTTACGTGCCCCAGTCTGGTTACTTTCGGTTTGCTATAGCGTGTGTGTTAAATGCAAGCTAATATTTCAGGTTCTATTATTCCAGAGACGTTAACGAGTCCTGTACTTTCCATGTGGTTTTTGTCTGATTGCGAAACAAATGACCTGCGTATTTAGAGTTGCCAACTTTGGTCAGCTGGCTGGCGTGAGATTTTCAATTCAAGTTTTATTACCTTGTAAATACTCTGTAATGTTTGCAAACTGCCCCAACGCTTCTGATGTTACTAATTTTGCGTTTATAATGGAATAATATAGGTTTGCCGTAAGATTTCTTGCGTGAGCCCGAGAGTCACGGCAGATGCGTGGGAGTTGGTAACCCTGGTATGATACATTGTCAAGTTTTACTTGGCTGAACTGGCCATCTGGCATACCGGGAAAAATGTATCGGTGGGGACCCCCAAAGTCCAGAGACGATTTTTAAAATATGACTCATTAGATTAAAATTTTAAATGTGAGTTTAACATATGTATTGGATTATTTCATGATGATTATTTGAGAAATTCATAAGTATGACTGTGGGGAACATTGCCTGACCCATTCGTTTCATACCTTAAGGTCTTTACTATTTCTGTACATTTTTGGTAACCAGATCATGGATGCAACAGAGGTCTGTGGTGTGGACATGTTGGTACAGGGGCTATCACTGAGGTGTAGCCATCACACCAGAGGATCTGGGGAGGAGATGACATCCAGCAGTGAGGACTCCAGAGAGGAGACTTTGGGGCACAGAGGTCCAGCTGATAGCCAGAAGCCCCAGGACAAGAAAGAGTTGGGTATGATTGTCAGTGCTTCATGTTAGCTTTACTAAATTGTTCATCTGCTAAGGCATTACGTATCTTGGACATTTCTTATAAATCACTTTACACAGGCATTTACGTAAGAGAAAAAAAAATAGATATTACTATTTTAAGTGCAATATAAAATTTTACTGTACTGGTTCTCCAGCATAATTTATCGTCTCTTAATTTGCAACAGGAGATGAGGTTAATTTACTGATGGAAGCTCTGAACACCTTGTCCAGTTCTGAGGAGAAGCTGGCAGCTTTATGCAAGAAATATGCAGATTTGGTGAGAAGTGCTGTGCACTTGCTACAGAGGTTAATATCAGTGTCTGAGTTTAGGGAGTGCAGCTTCAAGCAAAACGTTCATAGCATTGGGCTTCAGTGGGTTTATTGAAGTTCTGAAAAGGTGAAGCATTAAATTACAGCACAGTAGTAATGTTTGATAACTAAAAAGTGGTTATTGATAACTAGTGGTTATTGCTATTTAAAGTGTACATATCCCTTGTGTATCTCATACCTTTACCCAAGTTGCAGTTGAATGAAGTTGAAGTTGCAGTGACTTGTATGCCTGGTGTTCCTGGTAGCTGGAGGAGAGTCGTGGCATGCAGAAGCAGATGAAGGGGCTGCAGAAGCAGCAGGCGCAGATGGTGAAGGAGAAGGCCCAGCTTCAGGGTGAGCACAGTAAAGCCGTCCTGGCCCGCAGTAAGCTGGAGAACCGGTGCAGAGAGCTTCAGCGCCACAATAGGGCCCTCAAGGTAAGGTATTGTGATCCCTTTCAGTTCCTCTCCTACACCCTGTGCCTCACAGTCACAAAACTGTGATGTGTACTTCCTGTACTGGACAGGAGGAGAACACCCTGAAATCCCAGGAGTATGACGAGAGGCGCAAGGAGGCCACCCTCCACTTCCAGGCGACGCTCAGTGAAATAGAAGAGCAAATGGAAGAGCACAGCACCCACAACAGTAGATTGCAGCAGGAGAACCTGGAGCTGGCTGATAAGCTGAAGAAGCTTGTTGAGCAGTATGAGCTCAGGGAGGAGGTGAGGGAGAGAAGTGGGAGAAAGAGGTGATGCGGCTATGTGCAAAAATACGGTTCCTACAGCTACCCTGTCTTCCCCACAGCAAGTGGACAGCGTGTTCAAGCAGAAGGATGAAGAGCAGTGGCTGCTGGATTCCAAGCTGCAGAAGACCACGGAGCTGCTCAGGAAGTCGGAGGAGAAGCACCTTAGAGAAATAGACTTTGTGAGTGCCACAAGAGAGCTAGTTCACATGTTGATTAGAACTACTGTGCACAAGAGTGCAAGGCCATAATTCTGATGCTATGACGTGGAAATATTTTGTATTTGAATTCAGTAAAACAGAGCCAAAAAATGTAAATTACAAGAAATTGAGCCTTTTCTCATTTATGCACTTACAGCTATTTGGAAAATTTTATTGGCATTAACATTTTGCATCTTATGAAACTGATAGGTGTTTTAGCTTCCTAGCCTTTAGCGTAGTAGTTCATTTACACATGGAATGAGTCAGAAGCAGTCCTTTAATTCCTCACACCAAAGGTTTATAATTTTATGCACATTGTTGCGGAATAGGGATGCCGTTCCACTGATTTTTGTGTCTGAGATACCGAGCCGAAAGTGAAATACAGTGTAGATGCCATGATGGTAGGAGACCTCTGCGTGCAGTGCTAATGTGTGTGCGTGTAGACCTGGGTGTGTCATCCTTGATGTGACTTTACATCCCCTTTTCAGCTCCTGAAGGAAGCTACAGAGTCCAGACACCTGTGTGAGCTGATGAAGGAGCAGGAGTCCCAACTCAAGCAGCAGGTACCAGAGAGGACTACAAGCCTTGGTCTGCTTAGCCCAAACACAGGACAATACTGCCATCTGTATACTGGATAACAGTATTGTTTACATTGGATAACCCTGAAAAATTACCCTGGATACAACAAAAACTGTTCATACTGGATAACCCTGTACATTGTACTTGAGTAGCCTAGACTAGCGGTTCTCAAACCAAGTCCTCAGGGACCAGACGGTCCACCTTTTTGCTCCCTCCCAATTCCCTGAGGACTGGTTTGAGAAACACTGGACTAGAACACACAAACAAAACTAGGTGGTATTTTTGTAATGTTTAGTTTTTTTGTTTGGGTAAAAATTATGGGAAAAATAAACAAAGGCTTGTATTTATGTATGATGTAGTTGTACATGACGCAGCACAACATGTATACTAATTTCTATTAATATAATTAATATACAATAGAACATTGCTATATATAAACACAACATTATCTCCAGTTATGAAGGCTTGCTGTGTGCATGATACACCAGTCTGTGCCTTGTATCCTTTGTTTTAGCTTTCCTTTTACATGGACAAGTTTGAGGACTTTCAGAGCACGCTTTCTAAAAGCAATGAGATGTTCACCGCCTTCAGGCAAGAAATGGAGAAGGTAGGCAGACTTGGAAATGGTACGGTTGTGTGGGTTTGTAACGTCTGAGCTGAGATTACATCGTGGATCTATGACGGGCCTGCACTCCCCACTCTTATTACCAAGATGACCAAAAAGATCAAGAAGCTGGAGAAGGAGACGACGATGTGGCGCAGTAAATGGGAGAGCAGCAGTCAGGCGGTGCTGCAGATGGCGCAGGAGGTGAGTGCTCGCTTGCACTGGCGGTATTCAAGGCTGCTCTGCCAGTAGGTGTCGTTCTGTCTTTAATGCTAAGAAACAGGGCTGACCTTGTGAGCCACCCAGTCTGGATGTGAGAAAATCCAGACTCCACATTAAGCAATAACTACACGCTGGCCTGCTCAAAGATACAGAAAGGTGCGAGTCTGACGCAATCTGTTTTTACACACAACTCACTTTGTAGGCTACATGTTAAACTGTGGAGTAATATATTTATTTTATATTATAAGTTTTGAGCAAGCTTGTACCAGCCAATATGTACTTGCTGCCCTGGATTCTTGGCTTCAGAGCTCAGTTTGAGGTGCATCTCCACAGCTTAAGGTGGCAGTATGGCTACTTCTGAATTTCGGTATATCACTAGCAGACATTATGACCTTTGCTAGACTGGCTATGTAAGGCCCAAATATGATCGCCTGTTACTTGTGTCTAAGGGATCTGTATTGACTCTATGCCCTTTCAGAAAACTCTGCGAGACAGACACTATGCTTCACTCCATGCCAAACTGGAGCGGTTGGAGAAGCTGTGCAGGGCCCTGCAAAGGGAGCGAAATGACCTGACTCGAAAGGCGGAAGCCCAGCGGGGCCTGCAGGCCGAGCCTGGCTTGGTTGACACGGGCCATTTAGAACCTGAGGCAGAAGACCCTACGCCCAAATCAGACCCACAGCCCTCTGAAGAGGAGGCGGCAGAGCCTGAAAGAGGGGGGGTAGGGCTGGATCCCACTCCACCTGAGCAAACTTAGAAGGATTTGAAATTCTCCTCCCCATCTAAGTGAAGGTTCCAGCCAACTGAATCTGGCCCGTGGAGTCTTTCGTGTAGTAAAATTCGCTACATTTTTGCTTGAAGATAATTATTTTTACTCACCCTTTTTTCCACTGTGTTTTATTTAGAGAATTTATGCTATTTAAGAATGCTGTGATACAGAATCTATAGGATTTAATTTTAGAATTTTGTATTTTTTTGTACATTTTCCTATCCAGCCTCATTTTTGGTAGCAGTGTGCCATAATAAAATGGGCAGCATACAGACACATCTATTTCCAAAATGGAACTGCAAACATGAAGAAATTGGGCTGTATGTATCAGCTATGATTTTCCCATCTGTGCTGATGGTCAAGCAGAACATACTTACAGTATCACCCCATAATCCTATATTTAATTCCTCAGTTCTTAAGTGATTTGCTGCCTTAACTTTTGACCAAGAAGATACCAAGACATAGAAAGAATGGGACTGAAACATATAGTTTGTATAATTGAATATGTCTGTGCTGTTTGATTAAAAATGTATTGTTCTTAAGCGGTGTCAGCCTTTGTGGGTATCACAAATACATTTTATTTGACTAGTCCTACTTTCCCATATGTTGGACTCTTTGTAATGGAAATCCTGGATGCATTTTTATGATATTGTTTCCTTATAAGTAGGAATCAGTCTGATTTTGGTGTGGTTCTCAGCACTGTTACAAAGAAGCAACATACTGTATGTCTTGATGATATTGTAAAACCATGAGGTGAATTGATAGAGAGACGATGTTCTTTATGTGTACCCCACCCAGCTAGTAGTGCACTCTGCCGTCAGCTATGGTGACAACAAGCTTCTGTGCCATTGTCTTTATCTGTGAAATGTTTTGTGAAAGAAGTTTGGTTAATCACTTATGAGTGTATTACAGGCACTGTAATTAGTAGGAAAGAACAAACTCAACCATATCATTTATATATTTATAATAATTGCCAAGTCTGAATTTCAGTAGAATTTCTTTGAAAATCATTTACTTATACCACAAATATGCACATATTTCTCAACTTGTATGTTTAATAAAAAGGGCATATTGTCAACAAGGTCATTTAAATCAACCTTTACAAAAAATAAGGGGCTATTATATGTTTTATGCAACTTGTAAAAAGGCCTTTGTAAGGTTCAGTTGAATGTTATCTTGTAATCAACAAAGCATTACTTGAGTCAGTTCCTGATTGTTGAAGTTAAGCTTTTACGGAGTAGTTTTTGTGTGACGTATGTTGACTTGTAACTTTCAGATTCATTATCGACCTTTTTGAGCAGCTAGTTGGGTTTTCATTTTTTTTATCAGTGTTCCCCTTTTGTTAATGAACACTTCGTAAGAACAGCAAATGAATAATATTTCTTTACACGCTAAGGGGAACATCATGTAATGGGAGGATACTCCCCTGAAGACAGAGGATTCCTGCTGATATTCACGAGCTGATTTTCCATTACTTGATACTTTCACTAAAATCAAGCTGCTATTTTGCAATGAGGGAAGTGTGATGCCTACATTCCAGAAGTTTGCCATCTGCTTCGCCTATGTAGAATTTTCCCTTTTCTTCTCAGGTTTTGCAAGAAATCTACCTCTGACAACGTACACAAGCATCTTGGAGAATACTTGGAATACTTTAAAGAACTGTTCCCCTCCCCCCATTAGTCCATGTTCCCGCGAGATTGTACAATATTCTGCCATATCCCTTGCTTTTCAATAAATTATCTTAATCAGACAAACAAATCAGTAATTGCATTTGGATGTATTTTAATAAGATGTCTTAGACCACAATACAGTTCCCAGACCCACTCTGGAATATAAAAAAACAATCGCAGATTTGTTCAGTTCAGCTGATAAATAGAAAACACGATTTTAAAAAGGTCTTGCAAAAGATTTTATTGGGGTTAACGCAGGTTTTACACAAAAAGAGACTATGAAATTCATCTATATTTGAATGTATTTTACAACATGAACTGAAATAAGCTCACTGCTGGTATTTTCAGGTTTGGGCTTGCCTGGAAAATGATTAACTGAGTCGGAGAAAGACAATGTCGTGCGGTACTCCAGGCCACAGTGATCCAAGGGGCTCCACTGATTCCAGAAGTTTCCATCTACAAAGTCACACTGCAGTAATGAAGGAATTTAGGAACTCTGTGCCTCTAGCTCTGATGCAGGGGCGTCTGGTTCTTCGTCGTTGTAGATATTCTCCGCCTGCACAGACCGCAGCATAACAGTTAAGGGACTGAGTAATAATAAAAATGCTACTAACGTCAGATTTGGCAATTAACATAACATGCTGCTATTGCCTTCTGTGGTCTGTTGTGAAAATACCAATCCCCACCCATTCATCATAACGATACGATTATTAGGGAGAGGATTGTTCTGGCGTGTCCTGGTAATTGGGGGGTTCACAACCGCTCCACCCCCCACATAATTTACGCCCATGCTCATCCCAGAACTTACCATCTGCCACACTTGCATGATGTTGTCCTCAGACACAGAGCAGATGACCCAGGGCTCGTTGGGGTTCCAGGAGAAATCGGAAATCTTTGCTGTGTGTCCGCCATGGATGAACTACAGTGAAATTTTGACAAAGAAAAATACGACTGCTGTGATGTTGCCCAGTAATGCTGGTTTTATCTGCGATTAAATCAAACAATGGTAGGAGGTGCTGACCACAAGCCTCACCAGAAGCTCAGGAGGCCCATCTTCAGCGTCTTCTGCGGACTGCTCTTCCCCAATTTTGCTGCAAAAATGCAAAGTTGACGACAGACCCTTTCACATGTTAAAGTTTGTCCTTCACATTAAACATAATACTGGTGCAGGGTTAATATCATTCATGAACACTAATGAAATAATGAAAGCTAAATGTGAAAAACATTTTCGTTAACTGAAATAAGAATTAAGAAACGAGGCGTTACGAAAAAACAATATCGGAAACGGCTTTGTATATTCACAAAACAAACAAGCGCAAAGGTACGGAACCCCGGGAGGGGGGAAAAAAAAACTTTTGCGAGATCTCTCAACACTTTTCGACGTACTGTGTCCGTTTACAGTACAGAAGATAGAATCAATGAACAAATATATATAAACTATATCATATACTATACTTACAATTATATTTGTATATACACACTTATTATACTTAAAGGTATTACAGCTGGAAAACTTAATATAAAGCGAACTCTACTGTGGTGTCACAGTTAAGGACAGTTAAACTGGAATCCACTTTCTGGATTATTTCAGTATAGATGCGCATATCCCCACATACACCATCAAGCGAGAATTCCCTGGAGGGATACCTGAAAGTGGGTTCGGGTTTAAACCTTAACTATGACACCGCGGGTAAAGTTAGCTTTATATTCATTTTTTGCAGCTGTAGCAACTTTCAACAAAAGTAAACACCACTTGGTTTTCCATATTTCTTTATGGGTGAATTTTATTTCATATTTCACTGTTTGTATGTGTCTACTTCATGTTCAACGGTCCAGCTGTTTTGCTTACAGTCACTGTTGGTGAACAGGCACAGTGCAATTATTAATAAATACATTTAAAAACATATATGAAAGTTACATGGTGTGCATTGTGACCTGTAGTTTAATGCTTAAAGCACACTTAACTGGACATGTCTGTATAGTTTGAGATTATAAATATTAGGCCATTAATTTCATCTTTTGTACTTTACATAGAAACAGTACAGTTATTATTAGTAATGTAAAAGTATTGCGGGATATCACGAAAGTCCATCTCAACTTTGCAAGATCTCGCAAAAGTCCATTTATCTTTTTCCCTCCACCTTATTTTCCCCCTCTGTGTCCCATCCAGGGCTCCGTACAAATGACAGGCACATGGCTGTCACAACACTTTTTCTGACCTATATGAATCGCGCCTCTGACAAATGCCTTGCATTACTAAAAATCATTTTTAAACATTTTTTAAAAACTGAAACTGAACTAAAGTAGCAACCCCACTTTAAAAATTAAACTTAAATTGAAAACAAAAAATGAAAATGAAATTAAAAATAAAACTATTATAACCTTGCTCCGGTGCCTTCAGAACTGCCTGTCACCTAAATGTTTCACCTTCAGATTCTGCTTGATATCCAGAAATGTTGTCGTTACCCATCAAGAAGTTTCACTAGATAATATTAAGGTATAGACAGATGGATTTTCAACAGTAATCTTGTGTGAGAGCTAAAGAGGTCACTGCTGGTGCGTGATTTGCGATCTAGAAAACAATCGAAGCAGAGAAGAAAGAAGTTCTTCACCTCAGATCCCAGACATTGAGCCTTCTGTCTGTGCCACTTGAAGCCAGAATTGTTTCATTATGAGGGGACCATTGTACCTGGGGGGGGAATCCAACAACCTGAAATTTATAACAACCCTCTGAAGTCTAAACGAAAAGGAGAAAAACTGGTGTCTCACATAATTCTTGACATTCAGAGATCCTCTACATCTTAAAAAAAAAAAAATCTTCCTTAACTTCTTTAAGATGTTACCTGGAAGATCTCATCCTTGTGAGACTCAAAGGAGTGGAGCTTTAACTTCAGGTTCCTAAGGTCCCAAAGCGCAACTGTCTGATGAGAACGAAAAACACTTTGATCACAAAGTAACTGTCTTTAAAAAAAAAAAAAGGAGCATGTAAAATTTAAGCAGCAGTCTTGTTATGATCATTATGCCAGTGATAGCGGTAGTGTTACGAGGAACAGCATGGTGCATACCTTATCAGCAGAACCTGTGGCCAGGATGAACTCACTGTAAGGGTTGAAGGAGAGGCAGTTGACCTCTGCTGTGTGTGCGTCTACAGAGTGGCTGGGCTTCGATGTGTTATTGGACCGTGTGTCCCAGCTGTGAGAAAAACCAGGCAAGCAAAATATGAGCTGAATCACAGGCGCTGAATTTTAAAAACAAACGACTGTTTGTTTAGTGAGCATATGATAGAGATCGGTTCTGATGGATGATGGATGTTTTACTCTATAGGGGGCTCGAAGGTCAAGTTAATTTAATTTAATTTTATTTTCTTTAAAGTGCCACATCACAACAGAAGTCATTTAAGGTTACCTTTCCTATAGAACAGGTCTATACATTGTCCTTTTATTAAACAAACAAAATAGCCTCATGTTATTTATCTTATTTACATAACAGCTTGTCATTCTCGTCTCTACGCGGTCGCGCATTTACTCTGCTAGCTGTATCGCGCATGGTGGAGTTCTGCCCTGATATACGCGCACAGACTCGTGAGCGCACTCCCACCAGCGGACAGAGAGCGCGCATCAGAAAATACGTCGCATCAAACACCTGAAAAGCAGACAAATATATCTGCGTCTGTCCATCTGCCCCCCCCCCCCCCCCAAAGCGGCAAACCTAGAGGAAACACTGGAATCTATACAACAATATAATATGAAAAGACATAGTACAATAGTACAATAAACGATAAGATAAAATACAGCACACATAATTAAGTAACTATAGTAAAATCACAGTAATATAGAAGCCAACCATATGCCTGAACAAATTAAACTTATTCACGGAATAATATTCACAGAATCAGATGATCGCAGGGCCAGGGGAACAGCATTCCACAAGGGCCAGGGAAGAAACTGCAAGACGTCACTGAAACGTGATAAAAACTCACATCATCAGTTTCTGGTCATCTGCCACTGATCCAAATAGTGACTCGTGAAGGAGGTGCCAGGACACGTCCTCCACGACGGCTGTGTGCCCAGTGAAGATGGTCTTTGCATCCACAACCTTTCCCTCCTTTGGACCTCCACCAATGTCCCACAGGCAAATCGTCTGGACAATAACAATCGTTGATTTTTTTTTTAAAACTGAAATCCAATAACACTGCAAATTTTTGCATGTTTGCAAATGGTAGTTTGTGTCCCACCCGAGATCACAGGCCTTACTCAAATCCAATGAATGACATCTCAAATCACTGTAAAGCTCAGGCCTAATTAAAGACTTCAAATCTTTTAAACATTCTAACCAAATTTGTACTAATAGACTGATAATCATTATTATCCCATAATTAGCAGGCCGTGTTCACTATCTGCATTAAATTGGATAAAATTATAAAGTTTTATAGAAGCAACCTGTTGTTTGACACTATAAAAGTAACATAATGATTTCATTATTTTCTCCCTGTTGTTGAGATTCAAGCTGCCCACTTTTATGGTGTGAGGTTCTTCTACAGCTTGAGGTATTACCGTGGACGGAGGTCACGCAGCTTATATTTTTGGCTCTGTCATTTTGTAATGGCGCAAGTTAGAGCAGTGTGTCAATCATTTGTAGGTGATTTACGATCAACCTTTTTGCGCATTCAGTATACATCTTACTAGTCTACTTCTTATATAAATAAGAGAAACTAACATTTATGTGATTTTTCTGGGCCTGGTCCACATGAGAGTGGATCCAATGTGACCTGTTAACTGAAATGAGTTTGACATCCCTGTCAAATTGCCTCAGTATCAGGAACAAGGCATTGTTGTTGTTATAACAAACTACAACTAATGGGGGCGCTAAATCTAAGCATCAGAATATCTGCAAGGAAATGATATGCAAGCCAACTCACCAGTTACTTCAGTTTTGTTCAAATATAGCAGAACACTTCAGTTCACTTTAGTTTTAAATACAGGTATTTTATGCCGACATATTCCAGTTTGATACTGTAAAAATCATGAAATTCAACAATGTATTTAAAATGCTGATATGTTGCGCCAAGTAGCTTCTGTGATTTGTCCGGCAGTATTTCTGACAATTAAATTTGCTCGAACATATTTGTAAGGCTAACATATTTTACTACTGAGGTTGTAACTGAGACCTACCTCTTGCATACTTTAGAATGCTCTAAAGGACAGGATTTGGTGTTTTATGTTGATTGCAATTAATCGACCTTTTGCAAAATCTTGGCACATATATTCATTCTTATCAGGTGATATTTTCTGTTTGTTGCAATTGACCAAGGTATGACAACCATAGCCCAGAGCTGCTTCTAGCATACATGGTTGGAAGACAGCTGGATGGATCACACCTATATTCATTTCAGTCTGCAATTCAGTTAGATCTAGGAATTCAAAGTATCTGGGTCTCCGATGGGTACTGAGCAGTAGTAATACAAAATTCACCAGATCTCAGATGCATAATGAAGGCAGGTCATGTGATATTTCAGCCTAGTACTTACGTGATCATCTGAGGCACTCAGCAGGTTGCCACTCAGGTTTGGGTTCCAGGACAGGCCGTAACCCTCTTTCTGATGCCCCCGTAGTCGGAGATCTGGGCTGCATTCCCCATTAGGGTCTGAATAACAGGGAAACGAAAGCAGGTTGAAAGATTCAGATGATCAACCAATCATCGGCCCCAAGCGAAAAGCTAAAGACTGCTCTAATGGGCATGGTGCTTATGAGACCAAGAATGGGACATGCCTGGCTTGCTGGGGTGTTTGGTGTAGTCAAACACCAGCACGTCTGAGGTAGGCGTCTTCGTGGCGATGATGCAGGGATTCTGTGGCATGTATCTGGCCCGGTTCACCTCTCCTTCGTGGTTAATCTTGATCTCAATTTCAATCTTTCCACTTACAGAACCAAAGCCTCCAAATTCTACAGAAGAGCAATCAGATGTCTAGCAACAGTGTGAAGAGACAAAGGCCAAAAGGCACCTTAATTGTGAACGAACACACACACACAGCTGGTGCTCGAATAACGCTATTTCGTTCAACACCATTTTGTTCAACACTGTTTCAATATGTTAATCGAACAATCCCACCCTCACCTTCTGTGATGCTATTGGCCAGGCTGGGTCTCTGTCCTTCAGTGATCACGTTCGAGACCGAGACCCAGACCCCCGCCCCCCTTCTTTACCAAACACCAATAATTAAGCCTTCCTTCCCACACCCAATACTATCACCGTCACTCACAGATTCACAAATAACTCGGTACATAATTATCTTACTTGTTTTTCATTTTCCTTCTTAAACCTATATATAACTCACATTTAATTCAATGTGTAAGATTATAAGTGTTTTGGGTCTTTATTTAGAAGTTTGGTGATATTTTTGTTACCAGAAATAGACCGTGCAATGTCAGCTCTTGTTTATATCAATTAGCCTGCAGTAAAACTGGCTTTGTTACACGTCGTTATATTTCTCTTAAAGTCGCAGTTTCTATGAACCCATCTACTAGGAGTTCTTGCTGTATATACAATTTATGCAACAATCTTATGTCCTAATTTACAATCATATATGTATTCCCATATGCAGCAGTATCTGTGGTATACTGTTATAACACTGAAGACTGAGAATACACCGAAGTTTAAAGGGTATTTAAACTGTGTACAACTTCTGTCTTAACCACAGTACATTCCTGTAACATACTTACACACACTGTGACAGTCCCAAAATTTTTATGAAATTACAATGCAGTCCTTCCTGGTGGGAACTACAATGCAGTAATTTAGGGTAACAGGTCTTCATAAAGCAGTCACAGTACACAGACAGGCATGAAGTTTTGATATGAGCTGCTTTTAATCCAATACATTTGTAAACAAGATTTGTGCCTGAATTTCGGAAAAGTCCCTAAATTTTTCAGGGCAGAAGAGCAATTGCAAAGTCAACCTCATCATTAGATGAACGTCTCAGTCAGGGCACTGTCAGATCCAAAGAAAAAACAAAAAAAATCTACCTCGACTGGCAGCTCTGCTTGCTCTTGACTGATGTAATGATCTCACCTACTAATAACCCAGAGTCCAGCAATGTCTGAATAAAGGAAGTTTAGTTCTTACCCGCTGGAAAAGAGAAAAAAAAGAAATCAAGCTGTTATATCTTGATAATGGTTATGTATACAATATGACATTCAATCAACATAATGATAATATGACAATAATATAACCAACATTTTAGTTTTCCCTATTTCCTTAGTTTCCAGAATACTTTTTTGAATACTCACCTCCTTTTTCGCTGTCATAGTGAGAGGCATCAAACTGTGAGTCATCATTTGGGATCTGGACATTGGCTATGACTAGATGGTTCTGCTCGTCAGAAGTGTGAGTGCCCAGCACCAGCCGGTGGACGGCGTAATCTTTACCCTCTGGCCTGTGCATGAACAGAACACACCAGCAAACCTGTCAGCAATTAACTGATGCCAAAAATCATTACCCCCACATATCTGGCAGTCCAGCCTCCATTTTTTGTGATAAAGAGGAACACTGGCATATGCCACAATAATGACGGGTGAGAAAGTACGCGTGGCACCTTCGGGGCGGTGATCGTGTACCTGTTAATATCAGGAAGCCACTGCACCGTGAGGCTGGGCCATTCTAACGCGTGGGTCATCACCAGATCATACAAGAAAGGCGTGTTTTTCTTCCAGATTTTGTACTCCTCATTGATGACCCGTTCCTCCACTGCATCGTCGTAAACTACATAAGAAAATAAGAAGAAACAAACACAGGCACATGGCATAAAACATTAGTTGAATGCATGCGGGTATCTACCGAATTGAAAATACGACACTGTTGCAATCTTTAATTCTGATAATAAAGCGAAATGCGAAAGTAGTTATTTATAGTTATGTGAAGTTCCCATGCTTTATGCATTTTCATCTGCGCAGATCGACCATAAGATTAGCCGTCTTTAAATTGATACCAAATGTTACAATGTGGAAAAATCGAATACGACTCCAAAACAGTCAACACTCTTGCATTTTACACATCCGCAACATCATCTTTAGGAAAATGGACCATATATTTCTTCAAATATCAGTCTTGTTCTAAAGGTATGATGTGTCAAATGGCTTGCAGTTTTTAGACAGACACCCAGGAACTATAGAAAACAATGAGTATACCTTCTTTGTCCGCCATTTCTCACTGCGTGCAGAAACGAGTAATTTCCAATATTGTGAGTAGTCACCGTAAAAAAGAGAAAGTAATTCCTCCTCGGTTTCCTATATTACTGTGTTAAACGAGCTTTCCCCGTGGCCCATCCGCTCTCCTTCTCCTTTTCGCAGCCGCGAACCCGCGCCTTCGCTCGAGCACAGAGAGCATGTGCAATGGCGTAAATCGGCGTGCCTCCGGTTACGCTCCTATCACACCTCCTTCCCATAGTGTGCCTGTAAGCTGCGGGACCTCCGTCCAAGGAGCTGCAGAAAAACCTAACATAAAGTAAAAGTGGGCAGCTTGAATTACAACAACATGAAGAAAAAAAAAATGAATTTAATTTGCTACTTTTATTGTGTCTAAAACAGGTTGTATCGAGATGGTTTTTGCGGTATGTGATCTGATTCGATATTTTTGATTTTTATTTGAATCATGCACACAGTCAATTTATTAAACCAATTTATTAAAAGAAAGAAAGAAATAAAAGAAGGGAAATATCTCTTGTATATTTGGATTTACAATCCTATACTTGTATATGTTTAAAACGAAAATACAGATGGCAGACATATTTTAACGACGTTAAAAATATTTATTAATGCATTTTCTTTGTTATTGTAAAACTGAAAATACAGTGGAAAAAACCACCCAACGGGCCACAGAGGAACGTCTAGCCAACATGCATTGACACGGCCAACATGTTCCCTACATCGAAAAAGGCTGCCCGTCGCGTGTCCTCCGTCGACGGCGCTCGGTGATGATGTCACAATTGCTGTTCGTATCGCGCCATTGCCAAAGAGTGGGCTGGGAGTGTTGACTGACGTTAGCTGTGTATATCATTTAATGGGATGTTTAGTAAATTTTAAATTACATTCATTTTAATTCAGTTTAATATAGGTGTTGATATCCGAATATTTGCCTAATCTATTTCGCGACTGAAATGGAAGATATATATATTAGGAAGCAGGCGTATACGTATTTTTAAAAATATTTATGAATATTCGGATACGCTTGATGCAATTGAATTTACCGAAAGCATATAATGTATGTAGTTACATAGCAGATTCCGAGGCGCCGAAGACACATGCGGCAAAATGGCGGCTCCCACAGCAGCAGCAGCAGCAGTAGCAGGGTCTGCATCGAGGTAAGTAGTTAAACCTGGAACAGGGGTATTTTTGAGCCTATAGCAGTATTGTTTTAAAAGGTGTTCAATATATGGACGTTTGTATTCCAGGCAAAACCAGCGCCGTGCTGCCTTCAAAAAACAGAGAAGGAAGAGGAGACGCCAAGCACTAGCAAAGGTCCGAGATTCAGGTAAGCGGGAGGCTTCTTGTAGCTCGGCAGGGGTGAGGAATTCAATTTTACTGTGCTGCCGTTTAACAACGTTAATGTGGAATTTCTGTAGAATTACAAGATGATGAAGGACAGCAGGACTCGGAGGAAGGAAACGAAGAAGAGGAGAGGAAGATGGAGGAGGAGAGGTATGTCTGAAGAACTTCGTAAATGAGTATCTCTTGTAATATGATGCTTAAACTGGCATGTTGAGAATAGTGTGGTATCTAATTCAGGCAGAGATTGCACTTGGAATGGATGGAGCGAGAATGTGTTGCCCAGGAGGAGTTTAACCTGAAAAGGGAGAGAGAAGAGGCAGCAAGAAGGAAACAGGAGGAAGAGGAGGTAAAGAAATTTAAGTACCTATGATGCTCAGTTTTGGGGGAAAAGTCAAAGAATGTCATGTCTTGGGTTTGCCTGAAATGGCAGTAGGTGATTGATGGAAATCTCGTGTTGGTAGCTTTAATTTGTGGCCTGTTCGAAAGGCATAATCCAGTAACCGAATTATTGTCTTTAACTCGTTTTTTTGTCCTTTCTGACTTACAGAGAAGAATAAAGGAGGAATGGGAGGCGCGAGAGAAAAAGGAACAGGAAGAGCGGGAGCTGAAGCAGCAGGAGAAGAGAGACAGAGAGGTGATCTGTGCACTAGGAGGATAGAGAGGGATAAGAAGCAACATATCCTCTTTGTTAGATTATGTGACAAATCATCTTTCTTTTCAGAATGGTTTTGTATCACACGGTTGCAGGTTGGCTAAGTATTTATGCTGGTCCTTAAGAGAGGTGCAGTTTGGATCCTCGCAATTAATATGTTCTGGTTTTACCTGTAAGATTTTTCCAATTTCTGACTTTCCTTAACTAACGTACACGTAAAGAGTGACAATGCTGCAGTTACCTGCTGCCACAGGACACGGATGTATCTTTTTACTGAATATCGTTTGTTTACGGTTCTGTGATTCTTGTGTATATATATGATTGACATTGATGTAATTATACATATAAGATCAGGGGGGCTGCTGATTTAATTTTTTCCCTTTATTTGTTTTTATGTGTTATTTGCTAACGCTACCAAACATCCTCTGGTAGTGTCAGCACCTGTCTGCCATGTGTTCTTAACTAGTGCTTTCAGATATTTGCTAGCCCACTACAGATTTTTTCACCAGTCCTGTGTTTACATCGTTTATAGGAAGCTGTACAGAAAATGTTAGACCAAGCTGAGAGCCAGGTATGTATCCATATGCATTGTTGGAAATTCAATATTATTCATCTGCTTTTAATTACTTGAATCGTGTATTCAAAAATAAAATAGCTAGCCAATTTCATAATAACTATGCTGATTTATATTAATACTTCAGAGTTTCACAATGTTTTCTTTAATCATTTGATTTAGCAACGTATTTAAATTTTTTTCACATTTTTCCTCCCATCTTTTATTTGATTAGCTGGACTGTAGCGGTCCATGGAAGAACCCTGAAGCCCCAATGGATTATGGGACAGAGAAAGATAGGGCAAACTGTCCTTTCTTCCTTAAGACGGGAGCCTGTAGATTTGGTGAAAGGTTGGTTGGCTTTTAAATTCGATTTATTGCTGGTTGAGCTTACAGTTTAACCTTTTTTGTTTGCCTAATAACGGCTGCATGGAGTTTTTGTCTCCCCCCCCCAGATGTTCCCGTAAGCATGCGCACCCCACCTGCAGCAGCACTCTAATGATCAGGGGGATGTTTGTTACATTTGGCATGGAGCAGTGCCGACGGGATGACTATGACACGGACGCCAGTCTGGAGTATAGTGAGGAGGAGGTGCGGCAGCAGTTTCTCGAATTCTATGAGGACGTGCTGCCTGAATTCAAGAGTGCAGGGAAGGTGGTACAGTTTAAGGTAGGCCGCAGTCCTCGAGCTGGAACCTCTGGCTACTTAAGTCTCTGGTTACTCCAGTTTCCTTCCACAGTCCAACGGTATGCTGTTAGGCTAACTGACATTTGTAAATTGCCCTTAGTGTTATTGCATGCGTCTGTGTGCTCGGCAATGTACTGGCATCCCACTTAGGGTATACCTCACCTTTGTGCCCTGGGGTGGACTCTGGGCAACCTGGCAACCCTGGCCTAGATGAGAAGTTACAAGATGGATGGATCATAAAAGTCTTATGACTTAAATATTGTTTTGTGCGATATTTCTTAGGGTACCGTACTGCTTAAAGTATATTGTAATTTCACCTGAAGTTTTCTTGTCTGTTTAGGTCAGCTGTAACTTTGAACCTCACTTGAGAGGAAATGTCTATGTACAGTATGATACGTAAGTAAAAAAAAATCAGTAGATGATGCTGCAAATGAACTCTCAGTCCAAGTATCTTGTGGAGCTTTTTCGACTCCATCTATATACAGTTAGATTTCTGACCTATTTTTTTACTTTCTTTTAAACTTCATATTAGTGGACAGTATCTGTAGTAATTGTAAGGTGTTTGTTTATAATCTGTATGTGTGTGTGCTCTTGGCTTATTTCACTGGATATCTGGTTTTGTAATGTTTGCAGGGAAGAACAATGCAAAGAAGCATTTTTGATGTTTAACGGACGGTGGTATGCGGGGAAACAGCTCCAGTGCGAATTCTCCCCAGTCACACGGTGGAAAACTGCCATATGCGGTAAGGAATCCAGCGATGGCGAACAACAGAGTTTCAGTTAAATTATAAAATTGGCTTTATGTCTTGATTTTGATCTTATCAGTGCTGATTATGAACATTTTTACTTGTAGGGTTATTTGATAGGCATAAATGTCCCAAGGGAAAGCACTGCAACTTCCTGCACGTACACAGAAACCCTGGCAATGAATACTGGGAAGCAGACCGCGATCTGCACCTATCACCGGAACGAGGGGGTGCCCTCCCGGGTCGCTACTCTGAAAGGCACTCGGAGCGCAGAGACCGATCACGTGGACAGCGCGGTTACAGCCCTAACAGGTCACACGGTAGACGCTGGGAGAGGCGGAGCCGGAGCTGGGAGAGGCGGAGCCGGAGCAGGGAGAGGCGGAGCCGGAGCAGGGAGAGAAGATGGTCCCTCCTGTCATCACGGAGGAATAAGCCCAGCTTCCGAAGAGAGAGATCAAGGAGCAGGGAGAGGAGTAGAAATGGAAATAAGAATGGGGTCAAGCCAGAGAAAGCCAATGGTTCTCCCCTGGACCAGAACAGCAGGTCTTTGTCAAAGTCCTTGAGTCCAAAAAGAAGAACATCCAGCAGCAAAGATTCATCAAGGAAAAAGCGCAGCTCAAAGGAGCCAGAGAGAACTGATAGACCTTCAGATGGCCGTCCTGCCCCACGTGTCCACAAACACTCTAAGAAGAGTAAAAAGAAGAAAAGCAAGAAGAAAAAGAAGCGCGGCAGATCGTCAGGTGGCTGTTCGTCGGCGGATTCGGACGGTGACTCGTTATCCCAGAGCGCGGGCAAGCTGGAAGACCAGAGCATCAGCCCCAGGGATGCGGAGGGCATACAGAGCACAGAGGGGGACATCGCTTTGATAAGCTCCCAGTTAATGCCCCCGCAGGAGACAAGCTCTCAACCGTGTGTGCTTGAAGGAGGAGAAGCAGAGGAGTGCACTGACTCGCACTGAGAGAGGTGCACTGGATCACACCGTGCGGCAGCACTTGTTATGCTTCACGCTTTTGAAGTGGGCCACATTGCATCAATATTATGTAAATAAGTTTTTAAAATAATGATCTTTTTTTCATGTGCTTTTTTGTGCACATTAAATGTGTGGAGTTTGCATGTTATCCTTGTTTCTCCTGGGCGCCTTCATTTCTTCGTGCAGTCCTTAAATATCCTATTTAGACGAATTGTGGGCTATGACTTGCCATTTTGTGTGCGTGCCCTGTGTTGGGCTGGCTTCCTGTCTCAGGAATCCCCTTCCACGGTAAACACTGTTGAAATGCAACACTGTTTACCAACCTGGTCCTCAGGGGCTCCTGGACAATCCATGTTTTTGCTCCCTTCCAGCTCCCAGTACAGAGAGGGGCAAAATGTGGATTGTCTGGCAAGGAGCTGGAAGGGAGCAAAAATGTGAACGGTCTGAGTGTTCTCAAGTACAGTTACCATGCACTGGTATACAGCATGTGCTGTATTGATAATGTATAATATTACTTCTAGGCAGGTTTTGAGATTATTTTAAATCCCAAGGGTTGATAGATTGGACAAGTGTGCAAAGGGGTGTGTTGTGTGTTTTGGGGTGGGTCAGTCAGGGCACAAGCCTCCGCAAAAACGGGTAATTGAGAAATTGTTATGTTAAGACAATAAAGAGGCCTTTTTATATGGAAGAGGAGCAGATAGAGGAAATTATGGTCTGGCGCTCATTATTGTCCTGTTGGTTCACCATCTGGTTATGGCCAAAACGGCTGTCTTGGATGTCTGCTGTGCTCACGCAGCCTGTTGTATCTGACTGTCCTAATTCACCTCCCGTTCCATCCACGCGATAGACATTTTTATGAGCAGTGTTAAAACCATAAACAGTCCATAACCCTTAGTTATGGACACCAGGAAAGTTTTCTTGATTAAACCAACCATCTGGATTTCTGCTTGGAGTGCATTTAGAGATGGTTTGTCTCTGCATCAGGTTACTTGTAACTGACGGGGTCTGCAGTTTGCTGGGTGTCTTTGTGTTCTGACTGGACATGGAGGCACTTGGAGTTTACACTGCCCTGAAAAGGGTGTCACAGAGCTTTTAACCTGGCATTACAAGCTCTGTGGGGCAGCGTGTGGATCAGTGGGCTAAGCCTGTATGCCTGTCATTGGAAAGTTGCCTGTCCGAGCCCAACCTTGGCACATCTATGGGCCCTTGAGTAAGGTCCTTCACCCCCAGCTCCCTGGGTGCTGCTACAGGTGGCTGCCCTTCACAGCCAAGCTTGCTCTCACCTACAGAGAGCAAGATGGGGTAGGTGAGAAGAGAATCTTCCCACAAGGATTGTTAATTATTTCATTTCACTGGTGGTTGGAGGTTCTGTCATCTTTGAACCAGACGGCACTGAAAAGGGGGCTCGAAGTGGCTAATTCGGCACTTGGTGATGAGTATGTCTACGTGCTGAGATGTCTATAACACAATAGCCAATGACCATAAAAGTCTGAGTGTTTGCCTTTGACTTTACCTTCAACGCTTAAACCGAAATTCATTTTTGGGGGTTGACACGTAAAAGTATTAATGCCTGATACAGATAGATGATCACTGTTCCGTTCCACCAATCTGCAACTGGAATTTTCTGATTTAAAGGTGTATTCAATCTCTCCGCCCTTAAAAATCCATAAGAAAACTACAGCATTCATCTCAATATTTATTTGGTGATTTATTATTCATCTATAATTGTTATTTCAAAATATCAGTTTATGAAAGTCTTGCTATTATGGAACTGCATATTTTTCCCAGTTGTGGAAGGTGGAATTTGCATTCCTATTCAAAATATTAACCACTGATAATTTCCACAGCAGGAATATGAGCTTAAAGCCAGGAAAGTCTTACTAGAGCTTCAGATTAGTTCCTTTCTATCAGACCACACCGTCCCTGCCTTCACTGGTTATGCTATGGTCTCTGGGTTTGTGGGAGGTCCCTGGCGTCATCCAGCATTGCGTTTGGCACGTAGACGTCGAGGCAGATGCTCATGAATAAAATATGAACTGGAGGTGGGCTGCAGGGTCAGCATAAGACATTAAATGGGGTTGTTTCTGGGTTCATGCCGATCACGATCAGCCATTTGGCTACCAACGAAATAAAGAATTATCCATTAATCATTTCCTGCAATCGGCCTGGAAAAACACAGAGATGATCGACCAATGGGTTGGACGCTCTTTGTATATAGGCTATATAACGCTGGGGTTGGGGAAGAGAGACCTGCCCTCACAAGACTGGCCCACCAGGAAGATTGCTGAAATTCCCAATGGCCAATCCACACCTGGCCTGTACCACAAATCCATGGATTCTAGCTTTTTATGCCAAATTCTGACCAAATCTTCACACAGATTTAACCAGGCAACATTTTCTATGCTATTACACAGTTTAGCTGCTCATAGACCTACAGTAGCCTCATTGTTCTGTCCTTACCTGACGGGAGTGGAATCTGGCGTGGGCTTTTGCTGTCTGTAGCCCATCTATGTCAAGGTTTGATGGCTTCACATATGCCTTTGTGCAAGCCACTGTTGCATTGAACTATTATTTGTAGTTTTTCACTTTAAGACAGTTTTGACAAATCAGGCCATTATCCTCTGATCTTTCTCATTAGAACTTTTTGCTCATAGAAATGGCTTTTTTCCATCACACCGTTCAATTTTGTATCAGTGATCTCAGACCAGTCAATTATGGATTGGACTGGGTCCTGGGTTAGATGGATACCTGATGTCCGTGTGGGTTTTTTCTGATTGATAATGTAATTGGTTGAGAGTATAAAATAATATGAACATGATGAATGAAGGATATATGTGAGGAAAAAAAAAACCGTCAGAGGAGACTGAGTTGCACTGTTCATTGATTATGTTTATCTGACCATTTATAAAATGAACAACAATTATCTTGGAATTTAATCAACATTATTAGTTTGCCCAAAAAAAAAGAAATTTTTCATGGAATGGTCAAATACCGTTTAACGTTAGTTAAGAAAGCTGGTTGATTGAAAACAACACAATGGAAAGCAAATCCAAAGCTAAGAACTCCACAAGTAGGCCTTCCTGTACACATATATAAAATATGTATATTATTGTTTACAGGTAGCATCTTGAAGGGAGTGTATCATTCCCTGCAACTCAAATCTAAGCTTAATGAGTCAGTAATGACTAATCATGTCTGACCAATTTTAAATTCCTTGTAGCGAGACATGCATACGCAGTAAGTAGAGATTGTCACAGCTGTCTGTCAGTCTTTAGTTCTCGCTGTTCTGTGGGAGGCGGTGAATCTGTAACATTGAGAATCCGCCTTTTCCTTGCTCTGGGAATAACTGCGTTTACTATTGCCATGTTAGTCTGCCATTACCAGCTCTGCTTCATAGCGACGTACACACTTACAGTTGTGTTCAAAATAATAGCAGTCCGACATCACTAACCTGATCCATCACTTTTCTACATGGCAAATAATTTGCTAGTATGTGTAGTAGAATAATAGAAAACCAATAGACATGACATGCATGCTGCTGGTTCTGTGTAAATGAACCCTTAATAGAAAGGGGCGTGTTCACATTAATTGCAGTGTGATGTTAAATCAGTAAAGTAACTCAATCTGTGAAAAAACAGGTGTCAGTTACAGCCCTTATTTAAGGAAGGAAGGCAGCAAATGTTGTACATGTTGGTTATAGTGCATTTCTCTCAGAAAATCTCAG
>JAODLD010000040.1:15293035-15321317 GCA_026781065.1 Mormyrops boulengeri | reverse complement strand
CCTTTTTCTTAAATTTTTATAAAGGATTAACACAAATTTGATCATTTTTCTTCATGTTTTGATTAGGAATAGAATGTGCATAAACATTCACTATGGACAAACTCGGTGCATTTAATAGTGCATAAACATTCACAATTGCGATATTGGTTGGAGAAAAGGGAATGCTTGCTACAGTCCTGGATTAAAAATACATTTTCTCTTCACCATGGTTCATTTGTGAGATTCACAGCATGGATTAGCAACCTCCTCTCTGTATTTTCCTCATCCTTGTCTTCCTATTTTTTTTCCTTTAAAGATGGAAAGGCCTTAAGGCTGGGACATACTTTTCTGTTTGCATATCCGTACGTGTAAACCAGACACGGCTTCTGCAGTCAAGCCTGCACAATTCATAGATACTCAGAATATACGGGAGGAGAAAAGGAGAATATTCCAAAATGGAAACATTCTTGGAGGAGTAGGAAGAGCTGCTTTCTCTACTTGTTTTATATATTACAATAACGAAAAAGTGCATCCAGTAAATGAAAATCAATTCCGATATGGAGCATTTGCTTTTGATTGTCTTGATGCAGGAGATGCAGAAGCACAAGGCAGGCCAGGAAAGACATTACCGCTATTTTCATATGCCTGCTTTGAAGATTGATGACTTGGTGCAGCTCATCTCTCATCATATTCATCAGAATACAAATAGATGTCCTGTTGTCCTGCTGTTTAAAACACTCCTAGATGGGTTTGTGAGAAATTTGTGTTGAACTCCATTTGGCTTTAAAAATACCTGAATAATTACAACAAAAAAAAATACTGCTAGTGTATTACACAAAATAAATACTTTATTTCTTGGCCCTGCATCTGTTCTTCCAACTAGATCACAATTAAAGCTTGGGTTTTTGTCTATGCATCCATTATTATATATTTTACTTCATTTGTCCTTATTCTGACATTGCAATTTTTTTTTCTCAAAACGTTGGTTATATCGTTTCAGAGGCAAGCTATCTGGGTAACCCATTGACAAAGAAAGCATTTCAAGTCCCACCTCAAAGTACCCAGTTTGGCAGTTTTCAGTACTAGAACTTTTGGTACTTGTATGCGACTGGTCAATGGAACTCAACGGAAAAAGGAAAGTACGCAGAGTATCGTACCATACCTGTTGCAATGGAAAAGCGCCCTATCAGATCAGCGTTTCTAAATTCTAAAACTGTCCCCTGATGGGGACACCAAGACCCTGCACCACCCCACACACTAGGCACACCATCCTCCAAATTGATCCAGTCACCCAAAAGACACAATGCAATCATTCCGGAGTCAGTAATCAGCCTTGAACTCATCACAATCATTCCAGAATAAATTTTCCTAAATAAATTTGCCTCCAAGCACAGTCCCTGGTTCTTCCTGCAGCTCAGCTTGTCCCATGCAGATGTTGAGACCTCTAGCCAAGGTCACAAGCCTCTGTAGCAGAAGCTTACACAGCATATTCAGATGTTTTAGGCCTTGGGGCAAGATCAAAGTGAATCCCACAACAGTCATCCAGGTTACCCCTTGCCAGTTCCTTCAGAAATCCTTCCACAAGCTAAAACATTGACTACACACACACACACACACACATTCAAAAGCAAATGAATGCTCAGTCAATGGTGCATGTCAAGGTCTATTAGTGTGCAAATTTTGGCAACATCAGTGGCACAGAAATGGACTCTAAGTGGTGCAGTCACATACAGGTAGAAAGCTTTGAAGGTGCAATCCCACTGAAAAGCTAAATTTACCCTCCCCCCCAAATATACAGTACTAAATAGACAGGATTTAAGGGCAACACTTGCCAGCCTGCTAGTGCATACAGGTGGCCAGTTAAATGATGTCATTCCATTGAGAGTTCCCCCAAACAAATGGACACCTGAAGGGTCCAAACCCAACACTGAAGCTGAAAGAGCCAGGCAGTAATAAGCCAATCCCTTCACATCAGATGGGATTATGCATATGCTCTTGGGTTACATAACACAGGACAAGCAGTAAAGTCAGTCACCTTTATTAAGGCACTCAAGCCCACAGCATCTACAAACACGTGTCAGTTACCCACTATAACCACAGCTCTCAATCACCATCTGCCAGCTGGTACTCTGAATCTTGCCATTGAGGCCACCAGATCCAGTTCCCCACTGGATACTATGGCCTTGTAATGGGGGGGGCCCTTATGGACAGCAGCAACATCCCTACCTGATGAAAGGAGGGAAGGATAAGACATGTACAACCATTCTGAAGAGAAGCCAGCATAGAACTCACCTTTCCTGAAGCACCTCTGTTCACAGCGGTCAGTGGCTGAAGGCTGGCACACAGCTGTACTACAGTGGATGAACATCTGCAGAGACCAAAACAGGCTTTGCATCACTCTGCAGTTACAAGCAGGCCAACAGCATTAGCTTGCTTCTCCAATACCTTCCCCTGCAGATGCTGCCAAGAAACTGTAAACATCTTGACAGTGAACCGCTTGTAATGGGTTGGGAAGGGAAGTCCAGAGAAGCCATCCACAGGAACCAAGGTGATCAGGTACTTGTCACTCTGGTCAGGGCACCTGTACAAGACAGGCCTTAAGTAAGGTGGCACCACCAAGAACTACATACTAGCAGGTGCCGCTTTTCCACTTACCCATCACTCAGAAGTCTCCACTGAGGCAGGCTCAGAGGGTCAGGGCTAGCTGTTGCCCAGCAGCTCTGCAGAAGCAGGACAAGGTTGGAGTCCATCCTATTCAAGAGGCGAACCTCAACATATAATGGTTGCTGCAACGCCATGGTAATAGGGTAGTCACTCTCCTGGTAGTAGGAGGCATATGCAGAGGCTCCTGCACAAAATACCAGGCAAGGGAAATAATCAGTGACAGCTATAAAGCCACAGGGACAGTAGCAGGCAAAGCATCCAGTTGTACCGTACCTTCAGGCAGTTTAGTGAAGCACTGGCCTTTTGCCAGCCTCAGCTCAACCCGGAGAGGCCCTGGAACAGCTACTGGAAGTGGTGGAACTGTATTCACCTCAGCCACCAGGGAGAGGTCAGTGCCCCAATACCGACACTGGAAGAGCAGCCTACCAGGAACACCAAGCCATCAGACACAGGTGGTATCATGGAGGGCTATAGGGCCAAAAGAGCTCACTCACTCATAGTGAGAGTCCCTTGTGATGGAACCCAGGGGCCCTACCCCAGCTTCATACAAGGATGACATCCTGTTCTCATACACCATGTAGTTACCCTCCACCTAGAAAGAAGAAATGGTGAGGGACACCCACCCTGGGGTGGGGGAAGCCCCCCCCACACTGTTTGCAAGCAAATAACCCACCTTGACCACAGTGCCACAGGCAGTCACTGGGAAGTTGTATATGGCAAAAGCATTTGTGGTGGCTACAGGAGTGCAAGGAGCAGCTTTCCCCCCCAGCAGGGAAATGCTAGTCAGAACCATCTGAGGTACAGTGGAATCCTTGGCCACCACTAGCACAAATTGGCCATCCCTGGTGCACTGTACAGTCACTGGGGGGGGGGGGGAAAACAAACACAAATGGCCATTTAGTACCCATTTACACCTAGATAACTATTGGTATCTAGTCTAGGAAAGTACAGCCTCACCTGCCTTCCCATAGTAACACTGCTGGCCATCAAAACAGCAGTTCATGGCTTCACAAGCAGCCTTGCAAATAGCAGGATCTCCACAAGGAACCTTCTCATACACCTGACATTTATAAGAAGCCTCGGCATCCTTAACAGCCGTCTTCTGTGCAAAAGACACGGCAAAAACAAAAAACAAGACGCTTGCGTGAAACCAAAGCTGCTGAATACGCGGCGACTCCTCCATGAGGAGAGCGAATAAGGGGATAATGGTTAGAAAGCTGAATCAGTTCTTTAAATACCACCTTGTCGCCATTTGCGTTTAAGTTTAGTAATTGGGTGTAATGGATAAACCGCACGAGATTCCCCGGAACATACTTGGACATACTCGACTTATTTGCACCGAAAATCGACGGATTCTGCCTTTTCTAATTAACATGCCATATAAAATGACTTAAAACGGTGTTTGATGCAGATCATATATGCTTGTATTTCTCGTGACGCAGGGGCGGCGCTACTTGTGTTTTCCCGAAAAATCTGCACAAACAGCACAGCTAACATCCATTCCGCGTGTATAATTACCAGTACTGCATACATTATTTGCATGTCAGTTTGCTTTGTCATTTCCTATCTAGAACGTTTTATATAATAGTCTATATAAACCATCTAAATTATGCCCCTGTATGTATAAAGTTGCTATACAGTACGTACTGGGACCGGGGGCACTATGTTTTGGATCGATTATTAAACATTTTAAATCAACGGCACTGAAAAGTTTATAAGTCACCGAGACATGCGCGAGATTCCGCTGTCGCAGACGGATAACACGTGAGTGAGGCTGGTTGCCCAGACAAAGATGTACGGCGCACCAAAGCCAAGATATTCAATATTTAAGATATAGCATGCACTTACACTAACAAATATTATGTAACAATATTATTTATACTGTAGCGCCGGCGGCATCTGCATGTCTCGCGAACGCGTGCAAATAGCCCCTCTATGCATTTGTTAGTGTGGGTACTTCTTGTGCTGTGTATCTGGTTGTCGCGTGTGCCCTTAAGTGTGGTTGTACTCGGTCCTTGCCTGATCCTCGCGTGTCTTAGCCATTGTGTAATTATGAGCTGTGCATGTGCCTTACCGTGCTTAGTGTAACGTCCCCGTATTTCCCTGCAATTTGTTGCTTCTGTGTTGTTGCTTATTGTGCAGTTCTGTGAAGGGCTAAGATGAAGAACAGCTTCATGTTAACTGTGCCTCCTTCTGTTCATTTGCCACTACTGGAATACCTCGGTCTGCCTGGCACCACGGTGGTGTCAGAAGTGGGATGCAAGAAGCGGTCTGGCGGACCTTGAGGCAGAGGTGAGGTGGCGGTTCTGGCGAGAAAGCTGTATGGGATGCGAAGCTCATCTGCTGATATCGCGGGAGGAGAGGGCATCGGGCATGCTACTGCCCGGAAGCCCAGACCACAGCCACCATCAGACAAGTAAGGGATGGTGTGGTGAGGAAGGCACTGCCCCAACCATCTGAGAAGCCCCGGACCTCCCAGAAGCTGCCCCTGCCCAAGTATATATCGCTGTAGTAGGGTATCAGATGATAATGGTTATAAACCCCTCTCACATTGTCCCTCCCATTCAACATTCAGTTCCTGACTGCAAGCACACCCCGTGAAGACAACAGGCTGAGGCTGCGCTTTTCGGTCGTGAAGAGGCAGGCCGCACGCTGGAGGCTGAACTGGCTCAAGGGCAACGGGAGCTAGAAGAGCAGCTGCGACAGAGCCAGCGAGACCAGAAGCGGCTATGTGAGGAGCAGGCCTGCTGGGAATGCGAGTGTGACCGCCAGAAGGAGGAGGCCGAGGCGGCACTACTCGGCCGCGAGATGGCACTGCTTAGCCAGGAGGAGGCGTACCGCACTCTGGAGGTCCAGCTGGGCCAGGAGCGCAGCGAGCTGACGGAACAATGGGAGGAGGGTGAGCGAGTCCCTGGAACGGGGGCGGCGCTTTGTGGAGAAGAAGCTGTGAGAGTGACTGCCGGAGTGTGAGCGGCTGGGCGAGGCCACCTGGGGTGCAGAGCTGGAGGAGAACCAGTCTGGTGATCAACAAAAGGTCCCCCCAAAGTCGTGGAAGAAGAATTGAGGCTGGGGGGCCCTGCACCATCAGAACCTCCTGGCCGCCCAGCGCTTGCTATCCACCCGGCTCTGCCAGCACTCTGTAGCTTCTCCGTGTTTTAGCTGCCCCCAGAGAGGGGGGCCTGGCAGTCTGGCTGTGGGGGTTGCTGGGTGTGGTGTTCCCCCGGAACAAATGACCATTGGGGGGGGGGGGGACAGAGGGGGGTGGTTGTAGGGATGACTGATCATTGAAGGGGGAGCAGTGTAGTGCCTGTGGGATTGGCATATCCCAGCATGCTTCGTGAGTGCTTGTAAATAGCCCTTGTATGTAATTGTTGTTGGTGTAAATACTTGTTGTGCTGTGTACCCAAATGTACAGTAGTATGTGCCTGTACCTGTGTATGTACTCTATCCTTTCCTCATCCGTGCATGTCTTAGCCATTGTGTAATCCTACCATGTGTGACTTTTCCTGTTTGGTGTGTAGCCTCCCCGCATTAGCCCAGCATGTTGGTGTTGCTGTGTTGTTGCTTATGTGTGGGTAACTTCATGTCAGTCTGTCTCTCCTCATCTTCATTCGCTACTGCCGCAACGCCTCGGTCTGCCTGGCGCCACAATACAATGATTTCATGTGATCCAAATCATTTTCAATATTGTTTTTGGTTTATGCATCATCTGCAAGTTTCTGTGATCTTTTGGCAAGCTCCTTAAACATTCTCATTTAATTGATCACATTCAACTTGCAAATGCCCGTATGTCAAATTTGCGAATCTGTGGTGGCGTCTGTTTGATGTTGAAGAAGCTTAGCGGTAAAGTTAGCGGTGCACACTGATGATCGTTATATTTCGAGTCCTTTCTCTGTATGTGCTAAATCTTGTCAACAGCTACGAAGACTGGCGACTTAGGCTGCAACAAAATGCTGGTTGAGCATTTTGAGTTCATAGGAACTCATGCATGGGACTTGTATATACGCCTACAATGAACGACCGACCGATATTCTCTCATATACCATATACAGTACTGATGGGAATTCCTGCTCTTTTTAGTGGACCAGATCTTAACTCAGAAATCCAAATTTCCCAAACGGCTGTCCACTAAGTACCATTTTTTGCATTTATAATTCACCCAAACTGAACAATGGTTTGACCTATGACTGGTATGTGAGCACGTAAATCATTTAAATTATTCAGTGTCTTTATGCATATTCATTGTGTATTTATACCATGCAAATGAATAGATCCTGGTCTGTAAGTTCGTACCGAGCTTTTGAGTAAGGCACTCCAGAACAAAGAACCCGAAGGAGTGAACGAGTTGGTGAGCAAGTCGGTGAACGAGAGACTCAGATACGCTACTACATGAGAGAGTGGCTCATCGGTTGTGACTGAAATACACCATCTGCTGATGTAGTACATAGCCTACATGTGCAGTGACTTCCAGTATGCTGCAAAATGTGCCTTTAAATCACGATGAAGGACTTGGGATGAAGTGGAAACATACAACAGTGTTTTCCAGCTTTGCAGAAATAAGCGCGTTCACTGTTGTAAAAAAAAATGCGCATTATTACTGAAACAAAAGATCAAATTTGAGCATTTATTGTATTACTCTTGCAATAATGGTTATATCTTGCAACGAATATAAAACATTTGTTGTTGCTGTTTTTCTTTTTGCATTCTTGCTCATACTGTTATGTAGGCCTCTACTTATTTTGCTGTAAAATTTCTTTTTTCTGTAATAAATAATGGACTGAGGAATGTGTGGCAATTAAATGGATTTTCACTAGGTGGCGTATTTTATCTGATCTGTAGGTACAATGAAAGCGCTGGAGACTGATGTTAATGAAGGGATCCAACAGCATGTGTTTTGTCCCTGAGATTCCTGTAGTTTCAGCAGGCAGGAAAATCCTGTAAAGCAAAATGTTGCATTTCAACTTTTTATGTTATAAAAGCCCTTAAAATTATAACTAGGGGGGCTATATAGCAGGTTAGAATATGCATATAATATAAAACAGCATTTTAGTAACTGAAGGAATAGTGTCAAAGCATTTCTGAAAAAAAGGGAAGTATCTGTGACAAATGGTTTTAATTATGTGAGAAATGTTGAACTGGCAGTTAGCGATTGCATGTACCCATGCATATAATGTAATATACAATGTTAATTCAGTGTGACAGTAGAACATTTGTCATGGCCATGTCAGAGAGTAAGAGTAGGAGTAAGTGGCTTCAAAAGACGTATAGTGTAGAATGTTGTCAGTAGGTGGTAAATAGTGCAGAAATGCATGTACTGTTCAATTTGCAACAGAAGTGCTGAAATGGGGAATTTTTCAATGGTTTTCTGGGAAAGTGACATGCTGTAAACTAAAAGATACTGTTGGCTATTTAATAATTGATGGAAATTTGATGACATATTTTACCTATTTAAAACCTGAAGGTTTCAACATGAAACCTTCCTGTATGTAAACAAGGAACTGTGTTCCGTTACATGTTAAAATAAAATTCAGGTGCCTTTAAATTACAGTGAAGGAGTTGGAATGAAGTGGAAACATAAAACAGTATGTTTTTCAGCTTTGCAGAAATAACTGCGTTCACTGTTGTAAAAATGATGCGGATCATTATTACTGAAACAAAAAAAGATCAAATTTGAGTGTTTATTTGTATTACCGTTGCAATAATGGTTATATCTTGCAACGAATATAAAACTGCCTGATGGTTACTAGGCAACAATTTGTTTCATGCATAAACATCAACTATAGGAAAATAAATCTGTTTTAAACAGCGTGTATGTGGGCGATGAGTCTGTATGTGGGTTTGTCTGGTCTACAAGTGGCTGGTCTGTGTGTGTGTGTGTGTGTGTGTGTGTGAGAGAGAGAGAGAGAGAGTATTTGTATGTGTGTAGACTGAAGTTCGCTATTACAGTCCCTGAGCGGGCAAACACTGGGTGCTGTCAGATTGACATACTTTCAAACACACCTCCTCTGCAGTTGGTCTTGCCTCTGCCACTCATGATTATCTGCAGGGAGCCAATATCCATGTATAAAACGTGATCTGAATACACAAAAAATTTTCAGATCTCAATGTCAGACTAAGATGGGTGATTCCATTTGAGGAAAGAGAGGGGAGGTCCTACATTTTTCCAACAATCACTTTGGAATACTATGTGAGTTCGCCTGCATTTGAGTCAGAATGGGAATTTCCTGGTAGGAGTTCCCTGCTTTTTCAGTGTAATACTCATCATCTCTGTATCACTGCAGTAAAGGACTTGCTGTTTTTTAGCAGCTGGTCAGCTTTCCAACCCAGAGGGGAGAATCTGAAACACCATTTTAATATAGAGTATTTTGCTTTAGCTAAAAATTCTGTGTATTCAGTTACAGAAACTAAGCAATCCTCTAAACAATAGGATATGCAGAACATTTTAGTTGCTCTTAAATATCCCATTTTTATCATTTTCCATACACCAATTATCTCTAAGTGTGGCCACTGCTGGTAGTGATATGCATTTATAGACAATGCTCCATACACATACAGCCATACCCATCACATTAGTACACACTAGGCACTTTTCCACCAAGGGTCTTATCAACCATGTGCACAAACAGTTTTGTGCATAAACCGTGTGTTTGCACATTTTTATGCTTAGAGTGATATTTATCATTTCCTCCTGTGTGTAGAAATGTGCATATATGTTTTACGAACATTCCCGACCATTCATATGCACAAACGCCTAGCAGCAGAGAAGCATAACTGAGGCGAACTAATCCGCACATAGGATACACGCAGAATCCCACTTAATTATCAGCCTTGATAGATTGACAGATACAATGATCTAGTTACACAAATGTCTTGGTAGGCATATCAAGATATTTAAGACAATTCTATTCACTTCAGGGAAGGCCTTTTTCTGTTCCAGTATGAATGTGCCGCCGTACACTGAGCAAGGTCCATAAAGACATGATTGAGTGACTTAGGTGTGGAACAACTAGATTGGCCCGCACAGAGTCCTGACCTCAACTCCATCAAACACCTTTGGGAATGGACACTGCAAGCCAGGCCTGACCGCACAAATGCTTTTCTGGACAAACAGGCAAAAATTCCCACAGACACACTTCAAAATCATGTGGAAAGCCTTCCCAGAACAGTGGCAGCTGTCATAGCTGCAAAGGGGGGACCAACTCTATAAGGATGCCTATGGATTTAGAATGGGATAAAAGTTCCTGTAAATGTAATGGCCAGGTGTCCCAATACTTTCGTCTTTATGGTGTATGTTGGTTATCGATCGCATTGTCCAATGCAGAAATATGGAGATGCAAGCATTTAATAAGGTATTCATTAATGCATTTAATGTAACTGAGATACAAAAATAATTCTATCTGCTCAGTTTTTGCACCACTACTATTCTTTCCTTCACACTTCCCAATTAGTGCGGGTGCTTGTGGTGAAACCAATGTGTCAACCAATCAGCAAACTTAATCTCTATAAGCCCCACCCAGTAGTTATTGGTTGAGCAGAAACTACTTACTCTGGAGTAGGGACAACAAAAAAGGTACAGGAACTACCCAGAGGACTACAATCGGGCCGAGTTCCTGCAGTGTGAATGCATCAGAAGTTGCTGGTTACTAAAGAAGGTTCTGGCTCCTGAAAAAGGTTCATGCAGTGGGAAAGTGTCTACTGTCAGGAGATGATTCCCCAAAACCATGAAGATAGTATTCTGGGCTGCAAACTGTACCTGCCCTCTGAAAATGAGTCTGCTCTTTTTACACTTCGTTGTCATGGAGATTCACTACCCCCGCATTGTCTTTCATGTCTGAAAGCAATGTGTGACAGGCCTGTGAATGTGGCATTTTTCATCCCCGCACTGCACTTACAGGGCCATTACCATGCCTGTGTGCCCAAGCGGTCTCCCGATTGTTCCAGCACATGGACAGTCCCCACAGCAGACACGACACTCACCTATTTTAATAACAGAGTAGCATCTGACATCTGAGGATGTTATGGATGGAAATTTACAAAACCCACCCAGCCTTCCGGCTCCTGGCGCTCCTTCACTTCCTCTCCTTCAGGTCCTCAGCAAGAAGCTCAATCCATGGGTGACAAGGAACTCCCACCTGTACAAATACCCTGTTATCTCCTATCTATCATGCAGAAAGTACCAAGTCTTTTAAAATGCTTTTAAAGACATCTCTTTTTTGAAAAGATGAAGTTTTTACTACGTCATACTGGTCGACCAACTAAAATTTTAGTCAGTGCGCCATTTTTGTCCTTGTTTTCTGTGACTTGATGTATTTTACCAACTCATCCCAATGGATCTGTGCAGTTATTTCAAATTACTCTTTGTACTCAATCAGTACTATTTAGTCTTTGCTATATTGCTTTTGTTGTATACTTTTGTAATTTTTTTGTAATGAAAACCCAAGAAGAAAGCTTGGTGACAAGTTGTGCAGCTTAAGAGCCATCAGCTTCAGGGACCTTTAGTAGGCAGCACCCTGTCAGGCAGGACACATGCGGTTTAACGGAGGTATGGAGTGAACTGCGCTCCTGTTCAAGGTGTAGAGATCAGACCTGAAACCAATGTTACTGTACATACAGTAAAGCTTCTTTAGTTTATTGCTGAATGTAAAGGAGGCACCATTGAATAAGTGTAGACACAGTTTGTACAGCTTCCCAAAACATTACCCGCAATGATTAGTCAACTGGTGAGCAATTCTTTTGTGCCACTACAACACCCAAGCAAGCACAAGAAAAACTATTTTTCAGTAGCATGTTAAACATCTGGCAAGTCATTTTGTGTCATAGCTGGTAAATTTAACATTGTCATCCTGTTTAAATGACTTCTGATCATTTTCACAAATCGAGTATGTGGATGGCAGCAGAGCAGTTTGTGTAGATTAGGAGACAATCCTACAGAACCCACTTTAATACTAGCACACAAAACTGAGTCTTAATGTTGCTAAGCAACAATGCCTCCCTAGTTAAGCATTATAAAACAACCCAGTATTACCAAAGACATTTGCAACCAGACTTGGATTTACACTATAAATGATGAAACCTAGCCAGAAAAAAAGGACAATTAAAATAAATTCTCTTTTTTTCCCCCCCCCTTTCTTTTTTTAAGTACCCCAGGGTCTACTTGTGCTACGGGAAATACAGCTGCGGTTTACGGCGCCCCAAAGGTGGCATTTCATTTTTTCACGCGCTTGTAGAATCAGGACAATTGGATAGCTCCGCCATTTCAAAGCTTTACAATATTGGCATCTCCGATTAAAATATGCACAGCGAAACTAAAGCTTAATAAAACAACTTTAATCCATAGTTAATTAAAAGCAAAGAAAACTTTGACAGTTGGGTTTATGGCTTCGCTGAAGTCAGAAGCTGCAGAGCAGCGCGGATCTCCTGCCGGGTGATGGCGCCTCGCTTGTTGTACTTGGAGAGCCGGGCCGCCTCGGACATCACCTGCACCACACTCTCCGCAGAGATGGATCTCGGCAGGGTGATTAACTTACTCACCGCAGAGTCTCCCTGAAATTCAAGGGATTAAAAGCAAGGGATCAGAAATCGGGGTTGCCAGTTTTGGTCAGCTGGCCAGTCTGCGCACGTATTTACATGCATGCAAGTGTTTTATTACCTTATATAGTCTGTAGGGTTTGCAAACTACCCCAGCTCTTTTGATGCACATAATTTTAGGTTTATAATGGATTAATATAGATTTGCCGTAAGACTTCTTGCGTGTGAGAGCTGGCAACCCTGGGCAATAAGACAATGGAACCTCGCCGCCGGATATTTCAGATCAAACCTCTTTCTGAAGCCTATAAATATGGGTGGAATACGCCTTAGCAGTCTTCTTAACATTCCTGTGCGGCTTCTTCGAGCCCTTCATCTTCAAGCCACAGGTCTTCATTACTACTGAAGAGCTTAAGATGAGAAATTTTAGAAACCGTCCTCACCATAACCAGAACGCGAGATTTTCTCACTTACCAAAAAAGGCTGTTTTCCACAGAAGGAACAATGCATTCACTAACTACAGCCTACACCTGAACAACTTATTTTTATACTTAATAGACCCGTTTAACAGCTCCAGGTGTTATACGGGTGTTTGAAAGACGATTAAACGATGGAGCGCTGTTTCCCGTAGCAACAAATTTTTTAATTTATGTAAATTGCAAAGCCCACGTTCCCCCGCAAACCACGGAAAAACGGACTAAATTTATTAAAGCCTATGTAGATCCGAGATATTGTGATAAGATCCCCACAAAGCACGCTCTTCTATTTAAATATGTGCTGTATAAATTAAGTACTTTTTCCCCAAACAAAAGATTAAACATTACGTTTGAGGTGGTAAATATAACGCATGCGCAATATGGTCAAATAATAGAATAGAAGAATAGAATAAACCTTTATTATCCCACGAATGAGAAATTTAAATGTAAAGCTTTAAGTAAAGCTTAATTGTGCTGTTGGTCACAGTATTTTTATGTGTGTACAGTAGTACCTAGTCTAAAATTCTTGTAATCTAACACTTACATATTTAGATATAGTAAACCATTCTGAACATTGTTATTTAAGCTGAGACTTCAAGCAAGAGTCATTATATTTTTTTTGGGATGAACTCCGGGCTAACGGTGATCCTATACTGGATAAGCAGATGTAGAATGTGGATGGATGCATGTTTTGTACTTTAAATTTGGTCCATGTCTGAGGTAATGATGTGACTAAATAAGCAGGTCCTCATCATTTCCACCATTTACAGTTGAAATATAATTTGTGTCTCCGCCACCGTAGTGAAGAGCTGCAGCCAGAGGCCTCATCAGATGACAAATAGCACAGCGGGAGCGTTGGCTCTGCACCCCCCTGTTATGCACTTTAGCCTTTGTGAAGTGTGTGGGCGTTTCTCTGCAGTGCTGCTTCGTGGAAGTTCAGTGTCAGAGAGGGATTGATGCGTGTTACTGATGAGTTGTTCACTGGTGCTCTAGTAGCAAGTCGAGCGGCTCTTGAATGGGAGGAAAATGTTTAGAAACAGACAGTGGGAGTTGGAACTTTGTCTGGAAAGTATGTATTAAACAGGGTTTAATCCTGGTTCGTATCAATATCTTCTCACAACCATTAATTTTATCTTTTCAATTTGTCATGGAAGCAGCAACGATGTGAGTAAAAGCGAAGCTTAGAATTGACTGTATTTAAGGCTTTAAATGAAAGAATAAGAAATATTCTGGCTTAGCAATAACCCAAACTCAATGTTCTAGAATAGGGGTCCCTAACTAGGGCCCCCTAGGGGCCAAATTCCTCCAGTCTCATAAAGCCATTGGTTCTAATAAAATTTTTCATTCAGGAGGGAATTGATCGTGTGATCTGGATTCAATTGTACTCACTTCCATCAGCTGGTGACCACTGTTCTACAGTACATAAAATGAAAGCTATTGCCAGACTGTAACTAGAAGAGCAGAACAGTACTGATTTTTGTGTAATGGAGCGACGCCTTTATGGAAAGTTCTGGACCTGCAGGTGCGTTACAGGACTGAGCAGCTGTGAAATGGCACAGGTCTGAGTGATAGATGTATCCATGTGCCCGGATAAAAGGGCATTCTGTAAGGACAGACAATGACAATCCTGAGGATCAGACTAATCCAGTACGGTACCACAGGCTGTGGCTGGTTTGTGGCATTTCAAAGTAAATAAAGATGGAGATCAAGGGGTGGAACTTTTTCCTATCCATTCTGCTCTTGTCTGAAGGTATGAACCCTTACATCATGACAGACGTATATTTTGTATTATTTGAATATATTAAAAACATGTTTAATTTATTTTTGATATGCTAGTTTTGACCGGCAATTAACTGGATAATGAGTATGCGGATAATAAAATTAACTAAGTGAGACCACTGGAAAATATGTAATGGACGTAAATATCTGAAACTTGTTGTTGCATACTTACCATGAGGGAGGATGTTTTTTTTTTTTTAAAGTTAGTCCTAGATATATTTAAATGTGTTAAACTACGGTTTTGTGAACAGGGATTTGGGACATTATCCATAGATATCTTTAGATGGTATGCATAATTTTTACTTCCAGGTCTACCTTGGTGCCATTTGAGTAGGCTCTCTGTAACTGAGAGGAAGCAGCTGAATACTCACCTGTCGTTTTTTAAAAATAACACTATGAGAGTGCAGTGGGCCTTTTCCACTGGATTATATTGGTGAACTGTGTCCCTTGCTCTCATCAAGGTGCATTTTGTTTCCTCTTTCTGCCGCTTTGGCTGTGTGAGCAGTGCTTTTCAGTGTGCATACACAGGAGGTAGGTGTTTCTATGGCTGGGACCACTAAGACAGTGTTTCCCAACCCGGTCCTTGGGAGGGAGGGGGGCAAAAATGTGGAGTGTCTGGCAGAGTACTGGGAGGAAGCAAAAACATGGACTGAAACACTGCACTAAGATATACAGTGATGGTGGTGTGGCTGTGGAAGGGAAGGGATAGGATCCAGACTGGAAAGTGACCGCTCGCCTCCTTACGTGTCACAGGAGGATGATGAGGCAAAGCCATCGGTTGAGACATGGACTGGGAAACCCTGCAGATATGACTGCGAGATGAGCTCCACCACAGAGTTTCCTACTTTTACCCTTCCATCCACCATGCCCCGTATCTCTAGCTCACCCCAGAGCAGCCTGTTTGACTGCATGCCAGGTGAGGATCACATCAATTGGTTGCATCATCCATGATTGCAGTGCCAAGCTCCCATCTGACCTCCAGCTGACCCTTTGTTCTTCTAGATGAGTTCAGCTGGATTATCTACACAATTGTGCTATAAGGGTGGGTTCATGTTCAGGAGTTAACATATTTATTCTAATATCGTAATGTTCAGTTTCCAGTTTGCACACGCATATAATCCGAGATGCAGTAAAAACTGGGCCACTGCTTGCCCAGATCTTTCAACTACCAGTGCCAAATTTAGACATTTTAATTTAATTTTTGAGGCAACCAGAACAGTATTTAGACAGCAGTACAATTACAATTGAGTAATCAGTGACATACTTCAGCCAAAATGTTTCAGTGTTTTAATCTTAACATTTAAGCAAGAATAATATGTTCATTCGTGTCTTACTTGGAAAGAACTGTTCTTGCCATGCACTGGGATAGGTTGCAATAAGAAATCCGTGTAATGGAAAATGGAGATGGATTAATTCTGTCATACCATATCTACAAGTCTTTGGGCTTCAGGAAGTGTTATGAATGAATGATTGAATGAATGAATGCATGGATTTTTCATTGAACAGGGTACAACAAAATTGGAAGACTATCCTTGTGGGTGCAAGAAAAGGAAAGACAAAATACAGAAAAATAAGATGAATAGAATATAAAATAAGTGGAATATAATTAGAAAAAACAGAAACATAATATAAATAATTAAACAGAATGTAAAAATAAATAGAAAAAATTACAAAAAATAGGTGTTTAAATCAAATATGGATTAGACAGGCTATTTCCTGTGGTCAGGGACAAAGGGACCTAGTCATTGATCATCTGGCAAACAGCTTGATCATCAGACTGACTGATTTGCCTCAGCTAAACAGTGTGGGACAGTGTTCTGCTTATTAATTAGGTACTCTATAGCAGCGATTTTCAACCCATGGGTCGCGACCCAAATTTAACTCACAAATTCTTACATGGCAGAGTGTACTGTGTGCTTGATCATAGCGTTAATTGAGACCTATTCTTGATACAAGGTTGCGACTGAGCCGGCGTGGTAAAGATTGGGTTGTGGTGCAAAAAAGATTGAGAACCACTGCAAAATAGTAGGACTCTCCTGTTGCCTTAAAACAATACCTACCAGTTTGCAAACCTACTGGACACTGGCAAGGTTTGAAGTGGAAACCGTAAGACTTCCAAAATGAGCTTGCAAGGAAATAATCCTGTTACTTGACCAAAGCAGTGCACTACAGATTACTAAAATTAAATTAGGATGTGTTTATCCAGAATGACCACAGAACTAAGTCTAACTTGAGTATTATGACTCCCTGTAATCTGATCTTCTGGCTCTTGCTACTGGGTCCCTTTCCGCAGGACAGGAATCACAAGGTAGCTTAGCTGGTTTAGCACAAGCCTTGAACTACTGTGACTGCAAAAGGAAGGAGTATTCTATCCAGATATGAGCAGTCGTTGGCCTGAGGTTAGCATTAGGATATGGCCATCTGTCAGCCTCAAATATAAAATGACATCCGTTTCTCGCCTCCACTGGCAACATAGCTGCCAGTAAGACAGGAATTGGCAAGTTGCCGATTGTCCAGAGGGAGAGCTCAGCATTTGCCTTTTAGCCCCCCCTTGAGCAGTTGTTACTTCCATTATGATAATTAACATAGACCACCCTGCTCTGATATACTACTGCAGGCGATCGCCCACTACTGAACACACCGTGTGTTTGTGATTGAGCTCTGAGTTCAGTTTTATTCACTTTTAACCTCTTTGTATGAAAAACCAACATGGGGACAAACTAATGTTATTACAGGAGAAATAAAATGTGTTTTTCTTGCACCACCCAGGTAAAAGGAAAACAGTAAAATTCAGAAATCAGGTGTCCTTTCTTCTACAGGAGTTCTGGTAGAACACCTTACGGCTGTGCTCAGTCATTACCAGGACACAGGACAGAGGGGGGATTTAAATATCGTTACCCTAAATCCTAAATAACAAAGCAACATTTTAAATAGATGACCCTGTTTGAAGGGCTTTGCTGAAAGATTTCCCTTTATCTTTTCATTATTCAGAGTTTTAGTCATCTTTACCACACTTTTTTTTTTTTAACCATCTCTCAAGTCCCATATATTCATTTTTTTCTTAAAGTAGGTGATGGAAGAATTGCATATTTGTAGAAGTGTTATTTTGGTCACACTTTACTTTGGGGAACACAAATAATGTAGTATTATGCTATTACTTATGTATACATTAACCACAAACTAAGTGTTAATTACAAACCGATGTCATGTTTGTTTATCATTAATGAATCATGATGTAACTTTTATCCCAAGCAGTTACTATATTTGTTGCTATATCTGTTAATTTGGTAAATCTTAGTGAACTATTGAAGGAACAAGTGGTGAATAATACAAGTGAAATACTGATCTCAAGTTTGTTCATTGTTAATGAACCATGACACATCTTTCATCTTAAGTAGTGACTATATTTGTTCATGATTTGTACTTCAGTAGTAACTGAGTTACTACTAAGTGTTTGTGTGTCCTCAAAGTGTTACCATTATTTTTCCATTTGAAAAGGCTTCACTGCCATTTTGAAAGTGCTGGAACTTTGAGTCTGAGTCTGAGTTGTGAGTTTACAGATTGGTATGGTCTCTGTCCATAGACTGCCCTTATCACAAACCATTGGGCTTTGAGGCTGGATCTGTGACGTCTGACCAGATCAGTTGCTCCAATGAGGATCAGTACACTGGGTGGTACTCCTCCTGGCTGCCCAGCAAGGCGCGTCTCAACAACCAAGGCTTCGGGTGGGTGCCCTGACCTCTGCTCCACAACACAGCACTGACACGCAGTACATGAAGATACAGAAACACTGAGAGTTGCCCTCATCCAGTGACATTACCACGTTGGTCAGAACATAATCTTCTGCAGAGATCTGTTGAGATGTCTATCTGATTATGTTGTAATCCTCTTATGGTAAAAGTTCCCCTTTTGGTCTCCAGGTGTGCCTGGCTCTCCAAGTTCCAGGACAGCAGTCAGTGGCTGCAGATTGACCTGAAAGAGATGAATGTGGTGTCGGGCATCCTGACCCAGGGCCGCTGTGACGCAGACGAGTGGGTGACCAAGTACAGCCTCCAGTACCGCAGCGACAAGAACCTCAACTGGATCTACTACAAGGACCAGACAGGAAACAACAAGGTGAATCTGACTAGAAAAGCAGCTGAAGAAACCTGGGTGGATATTATTGGTTGTTTATGTGCACATCTTGAAAATTAGCTCTGTTTAAAATCTCTTCGTAAAATTTATTGCATTTACGTTCATTTTTATTTAGCAGACACTTTTGTCTAAAGTGACGTACAAGTGAGGCAAATAAAACATTTCAAACATATGTGCAATCGAGGAGTCGACTGAGCATTAGTGAGGCTAGACTGAGCTTCCGGTGAATTCTCAGGTACAAGTGTAAGCATGACTGGAGCAGAAGCCACATAACTTCTAACACAGCAAGAGCCTAATAAGACTATTCAATGACCAGAAGTGCAACATTAAGAACATTCAGGGAAGATTTATTAATTAATTTATTTAATTAGTCTTCCCTGTGGACATTATGTACCACATTCGCCTGCACACAGGTGATTTTCCCTTTGCATTGGGATGTTTGATGCCATTATCCTTGGATGTTTTAGTTTTACGACTGAAGACCAGCAGTTGACCCCCCTGCGCTTTTATTGCCATGGCAGGTGTTTTACGGAAACTCGGACCGGTCATCTTCTGTCCAGAACCTGCTGCGGCCGCCCATTGTGGCACGCTACATCAGGCTGCTGCCACTGGGCTGGCACACACGCATCGCCTTGCGCATGGAGCTGCTCCTGTGCATGAACAAGTGTGTGGCTGAGACTCCACCCAACCCTCCAAAACCCCGGCTTCCTTCACAGAAGCCACATGCTTGCTGAAGTGGAATGCGCGAGCTCATAGGAGAGATAAACAGCACCCTGTAACAATGCCCTAATTCTTTTCCAAATTACTTTTTTTGTTGAATAGTTGAAAGAAAACCATTTTGGTAATTAGGAAACAATGTGTTCCACTGAGATTGTCATTATGCTCTTTATAAAGAAAGGGATTTTCTTCACAGTGATGAAAGAAGCAAAAATGGAAGTAAACTGATCCCAGAAGGTTGACATGGTGATAAGATAATAGTTTTTCGTTGTTTTACATAAAACTCTGCTGTAGTATGTGCCATTGGCGCAGAGCCTATCCAGTGTCTCACTCTGCAGTCAGTATGTATTTCTCCTTGCTTAGAAGTTTCCGCTGTATCCTTAGGTTTACTAAAATAAAAAAAGAAATTTTCAGTTGAATTACCCCTCTTTAAATGTTAACAGTCAAATTCTGAATAACTAGTTATATGGATCCAACACCAAGTTATATAGTTGCAACATAAAATACACCTATAACGGTGCCACCTATAAGAGAAACACACAGCAGTCTAGTTTCTGAAGTGAGAAACCTGTATTTTTAATAAAGACATGTTCTGCAAGGTCAAAAAATATACAATGTGCTTAGTAAAAATGGACCATTTTCATGCCAGTATTTTAACACTGATATTATTTACATCGACAAAAGACATGCTCACACGACACCTGCTAAAACAGTAGCATCGAGGACCTGACTATTATGAAAACAAAAGACAAGCACGGCAAAACAAAACGCCGAAAGCTTTGCTCATCAGTGTGTACCAGCTCGGATACAGTCGATGGACAGGTATGCGCAGGATTCACACACAATATTTAGGAGGAAAGTGGCTAGTTCTGTGGCTATATCTGAGTAACATTTCCGCTGCATAGCACAAAGAACATGAAGGAACAGCATCTCAGTCCTTTGTTTATACATGGCACTTTGATCCAGATACTGTGTGGTTCCTGTGTCGGTGCGGCACATTCCAGCAGGTTCCGTTACAGCATCCCGTTTACCCACAGCACATACACAAACGGGTCCGACCCTGAGCACGATAGATTGGTCTTCAAAGATCCTTAGTGGTTCTGAGTGCTGAATCAAACAGCTTACCAACTTATAAAAAAAACACAAAGGCATTAGTCTAATTAAAATTCTGGGTCAGTGAAAAAAGCTTGTATTGTTGCCTACAGTAAACTGTAAACCACGTATACGAAATATTATATCAGGCAGATAAATAACACATTTCTTTTACAATGACACTCTTGTGATCATATTTCCCATGATACACACCAATAGACTAATCCTAGGTTTATTGGCATTGGCTGCATCACTTATTTAGAGCATAAATGTGCAAAGAAAGAGAAACAGGAATCAAATTGTGACATAAAGGGGGCTTTTATTAAGTTATAGTTACTTTATCTAAGTAATCGATCTGGGAGAGGTCTCCATACTTCTATAACAGGTTTAAACACATACAGCTACCTACATTAAGAACTGATTTACTCTGTTGACACATACTGTCTTGTCTCCTGACAATGTAAAATATCCACAACTCATCCCATAAATGTGATCTATCCCGAAATAATGCAAAGTGTTTTTGCCCATTGTCTTATTTACTTTTTATTAATATTGTTAGCAGTATGGTTCATATCTGTTACCTTTGCAAAGATTTTAGTTTACTTAAAAAGCCTTACAATGTTTACAATATCCCAAAATCGCCCATCTTTCCTCAGTGAGATTTGTATATAACATATATACTATAAAATATAGGCAATCAGATATTTTGTTTAAATTTTTTGGTATGTCACACTCAAAGTGTTATAATAGTACTCAACCACAGAATCACGATGCATGTGAACTAATTAAGCAGAAGACACAAGAGACTGGAATCCCTTTGACAATAGGGAAAAAAACAGCACCCTAAATGAAAGTAAGCCAAATCATCAAGGGAGTCCCAAAGAGAGAAGGTACAGAACGGCACAGCGCAAAGTATCCCTGAAAACTGACATTATTATTGACGGCTAGTTACCCTGAATCAAGCCATTGCCATTCACCCGGGAGAGTGCTGTAAAAGTACACAAAGTGAACGATGGTGTGGTACTTCAGGAGGAACTTTCAGTGAGGGCAAGGGTGTCTGAACGGTCTAAGACAGCGGTCTGCACACAAAGACGAGGCCGACGCCGCAAACACAAAAAGCTGCGGCAGAAATGACCACGGGCAGCTTTGACCAGACATGGGACGGCGTCCACAAAGAATACAAAGAAACGGCATTTAAACTGGCAATAAATGGGAAAAAATATGAGAAATAAATAAAAGCTAAAAGAAAAAACAACCTCTTAAAAGACAACAACAAGAACCTTTCAGATTTCATCAGCTTTCTGACTCTACAAGGTCAATTTTTCACTCCTCAAATGTCCTCAAGCTTTGCGTATTTGTCTTGCACAACACAAGTAGGAGAATAAGTTTTAGGTAATATTAAATTTGGATAAACACAGCAGCTCAACTGGGCTCCATTTTGGCGGCCATCTTAACTGAAATGTTTCCGTATTGAGTTAAGGCAAGGAAGGATCAAGCAACTGGCCAAGTTGCCTGTTTGCAGCTGAAGCATCGGAACCTGTCGCTAACGGAAGCAAGGTGGGATCAGAGGCAATATGGAAATGGTCACACAGCAACTGTGAGACCGCAAAAATGTAGCTGCATCAGTTAAAATTGTAGAGAATACCTTCATCATCACAAAGTCAGAAACGGCCTAGGCTGCCAGTTATAGCTTTACGAGAAGTACATATATAGAAAGAATTATTTCCCCTTGACATTCGTGCTTCTTCTGATTTTAGGTTGGACAAAAAGCACTAGCTAACGCTTAGCATTTCAGTTATTACCTGAGAGATGTTAAACACTATGTGGAAAATAGCAGGGAGTTTGAGAAATGTGTATAAAACAACATCTTATCAGACATTACATCCACTGGTTGCATTATTTAATTTCTCCTACAGCATTGACAGCTGCACAGATGCAAAGCCTCTGGTTTCTCCTCTGGGGGCGTGCTTAACATTCTGGACAAAAGGACAGTGGTGTCAGACCAGAGGAATTCTGCATGTATCTAAATGTTATTGCTTCTGATCTGTTAATTTATCTCGGGGGAAAAACAGATAATCTTTCATTGCTTTGTACACAAAACAAAGCAGATTCCTGGCTGAGAGGAGTGGCGAGATTATGTCCCATTTCAGGCCATTTTGGTGAGAGGTACAGCCAGGTACAATGTGAGTAATCAACATATCATTCAGTCATTAGTTTTATTATGAGTTATAGACATTATTAGAATGGGAAACCTCATTATTACCTCCCTGTTCCTTTGTTTTTCTGATAACACCTCAAACATAATTTAGCCATAAACAAAAATGAAAAAAAAAACTGAATGCTACAATTTTGATTGTCTGAATAACAATCATAAAAACTTTCAACTTGCTTTTAAGCATCTATAAAGTAATTTTTTCCATGTATATGTATTACCAGAGATATAGTCACACACTGGTATTAATATAATACACTGTGTTATTCAAGATTATAATCAATTATCGCAGAAAAAGAAAAATATTAACTTACAGTATGTAGCGTAGAAAAGGCAAATACTTACTTCACGTTAATGTACTTGAAACACACAGACCACAAATTCAACACAAGTTCTCTGTTCCCAAGAAATGTTTCCACCAGAGATGCTATATCCTGGGTTTGATATTGGTTATATACTGTGAGAACAGAACACAGCTGGGACAAGGTATCTCACTGTAGTCAGTTTAAAGTGCAACATTAGATTTTTTAAAAGACTAGACATTTATTTTTATTTTTTTCCCCCTAGATTTTCATCAAACTGAATTACACAACATACATTTGGCCCATGTGGTCTTGCGTAAGATTTTCTGGAGAGTAAAAGCAACTCCAGACCGTGTGGCTTACAAGTCTGTTAGCTGGCATTCTGCTCCACCTCTTAGTTGTTTAATCCATGCCGGTGGATTAAATCTGGTATTTAAGATCTAAATCAGCTGCTGCCTGAAAATAAACAGCCGAATCTGCCAGGCCTGGACCCACGCAGGCCAGGAGTTGCCCAACCTTGGAATAAAGAGTGCTCTCCTACACAGATTGGGCAGAGGAGATGGCTCATTTATGGGCTAACAATCTGAAAGACCCAGAGAATCAGCCTCTACCTTACATTAATAACACATCAAAATAAATATAGTGATACATCTTGTGTGAGAATAAATGGGTTACATTTAAACTAAATCTCTCTGATATTTGAATCTTAAGTGGTCTAAAAGATCCCTAAGCTACACATTATATCAAAATATAATTTACAGTTTTATAATACAGTAAAATTTGAAAACAACTACTCAAAATACCTAATCTACAGTACTTTCTAATCTTAAATAATTTAGAATTAAATATTTCTGTATTGCTGCATTTGCATCTGTATTTACTCATTAGATAGTGGTGATTTGGTTTAGATTTAGATTTATTTCTCCAGGTTATTGACTACATACAGGACAAACACTATGTCCTGTAATTTCATCCATAAACACTTGATAAATGTAACCACTGGCAACTGTTTCCCTGTCTACTTGTGACATAATGTTTATTGACAAAAAGGTTGGGGCAGCAGGACTTAACGTTTACATCCTATAGGATTTTGAGGCGTTAGGATGCTCGTGAGCATTTTTAGCATGGCTCCATCTGCTGGCCAAAAATATCATGGCAACTAGAAATGACTCCTTCCACTAAAGTAGGATCCAGTTGCTCTCAAGTTATCCCTGCAACAAAGTGGGTAGCATGGGGTCTTTCAGGAAGCAATGCTTCTGTCATTTCCTTCTGTAGTGCGTGGACAAAACTTGTGTTCCCTTAGTTATATACAATCAATGGGGTAACCGCCAGAAACTGACTGAAGTTCCATGTGCCGAAAAGTGCTTACCCTACCCAAAGCCAGATACGCCCCAAAATATTCGAAACTCTTCTCTCATAGGACCAACTGGAAAATGTTCAATTTGGGCAGTGTTCAGTAGAAAACATACTGCTTCTTTCAGTGTCCATTAGCGGCTAGCATATGGCATCACAACCAAAGCTATTCCCATGACAGGCCTTGGAGGACGAGGTCTGGAAGGACACTAGATTGGCACTCGATAGCCACTGACCCAACCTCCCACGTAATTTTTCCTAGGACAAGCTAGGGATTCATCTAGGGATCATCATATCCCTGTCATTTAGCCCACAGTCCAAACAAAACACAAAAAGTAATTAATAGTAGTTCTACGGGCAAACCTTGGTAATGCACAAACCTCTAATCTCTTAGAACTGTTATACAGAACCATTAATATGCTATGTTATATAAAAACGACATGGCTGCACAAAGGCAGTCTTACATTTTCTTAAATTGTTAAATGTCCTGTCCAGTACTTATAATCTACAGACAGGATTTAAAAAATCATGTAAACCATTGTGAGCCGGTTAAATGAGTACTATACTTCAGCCAATCTGAGTAGAAACACTGCCTTTATGATTCCATCTCCAATTAAGGTCAGAGGCCACACAATCAAGGAGGAATAAAACCAAATTAAGAACCAAAAAATATATTTGTTACAATACCATATGTTCTGAACAACCTAGTTTTTGACACAAACACCTAAATATTCATATTGTACTGTAATAGAATAATTATGCGAGAAACTTAATATACTTACTCTGTGTAGAAACTAAAGCTCTCACATATATACTGAATTTAATTTAACCATATACATAGTTTTCAATTATTTATATTGTTCAAACAAAAATTGTACTCATAAATATTACAAATTCTATCAAATATTTAAGCTTAAAAAAATCTAAGACGTATACAGCACTACCCCTAGGCCAAGGGTAACCCTGTGTTCCACACTCCTGCTGTCGAGTGTGTTGTGATACGTGCAGCTCAGTGGGCAGCAGACTGAGCTGTGAAGAGGTCAGAGGTCAGGGCCGGGGGCATGGGCATCGTGTTGGTCTACAGAGCGGTTTCCTTCAGGTCGTTGAGGTTTGGCATCCGCAGGCGAGAGGAGCGGCCGAAGCCATGGCCCTTCTGTTCCGCTTTGCTGGCCATTTGGTCGGGGTAGGTTGCGGCCTCGCCGCGGCCGAGAGCTGACGTATGCCAGTTGGACTCCACCTGCCCTGGTAGGGGGTAGCCTGTAGGGCAGCTTTTGGCCTGCGAGGACCCGCTGACGGCGTGACCACGCCCTTCGACAAATCCCCCTTTGGACTGGGGGTTGGGCAGGTGCTGGAAGCGCAGTTCAGATGACGGGGTGTGGTGAGAGGATGAGGAGAGGTGAAGGAGCTTACGTAGAGACTTGAGCGGCTGGGTCTGAGAGGGGCGTGACAAAAAATAACTTACCGAGTATAAAACAGCAGACTCCTGCCTGAAGCTGTCTGAGGCATTTCCGTTGGCGTAGCCTGCTTCTGTCTATTGGTAGGTGTCAGACTATTAGCTATCTGGCCCATGTATAATGCATTATAGATACCTTCGTAATGCATTATAATGCATCAGATACCTTTTACTGACCATTCAAATGCATTATGAAGGCATCTATTGTGCATCATAGATGAGGGCTTCATAGAGCATTCATAATGCATACTAAATATGGCTATAATGTGTTATACCTTTTTATAGCTAAATACTTATAGCCATGTTCATAATACTTTATGAATGCATTGCAATGCATTATGAAGGTATCATTAACTCATTATCATGACTGCTTTAAGGAAAGTCTTACCGAAAATTTGTCAAAGCTGGGAGATAAGACTTACAGAGTAAAAACTAACCCTGAGAGATAGTCTTTTTCACCATAAACAGTAAATGTTCACACCCAGAATTTAGGTTCTTCTGTGCCTGATGAAATAAGCAGCTACCAACAGCTTACCTGAGGAGGTACTTCAGTCACCTTCTCTGAAGACCATTCAACATCTCTGTCTCTGTCCCTGTCAAGTTCTCGCTCTCTGTCTCTCTCCCGCTCCCTCTCTTGGTCTCGGTTCTTGTGCCGGCTGCTCTTGTGTGAGGACAGCCTACTGGAGTTCTGTACTAGGGTGTCCTGTCCATCACCAGAAACCTGTCCATCATGAAGAAAATGCTGAGGATGACTACCCAAGGGAGGGACAACAAACAACCTTCCAAGCAACACAAGTAACAACATTATCTGAGAGATAGCGGGTAAGTGAGAGAAGCCTTGTTGTCAAGGTGCATCCAATTCAAGTCAGGGCACCACTCTGGTGGTGAAAAACACATTCTAACAACATTAATGTGCTGGGTGTTTTTTATGAGACAGATATAGTTAAGATCCTTGATCATCATTTGAATGAGAAATAAGAAAATAATTCATTCTACATTTGAAAGTCTTCAGAACAGTTAGACCATGTCAGTTAGAAAGAAAATACCCATTAACCGAAAGAAAATTATTTCAGTATTTAATGGATTGGCTCATTTTTAAAAGCCATTTCACTGTCATGTCATCCTAATTCACCTATTCTTCTTCTTTACAGTTTTCAATCTTCAAGCAAAAGATGAGGCTTTTAAAAGATACAGAGATGTCGGATTTCTGTGGGGCAGCGATATGTCAGATGGTTAAACTCAAATAGCACTCAAACACTGAAATGCTGAAATGACTTAAAAGGGATTGCCGGTTTTTGTTCCATTCAGATAAGAGAAAAGGGTGGGCTATTTAATTAATCAGACTTATACTCTCCACACACAAATTCATGTAAAAATCACTTCATTTGGTTGAGATTTTTTATCTCACTGAATCTAATCAGCAAGTTCACAGGCTGAAGCTTCATGTTTCATTCCACAAACCATCCATGTAATCTAAACTTAATTTTAAGAAACTAACAAGGGACTTATTCTGGTGCTTAGTTGACACTTCAATACCTGGCTTATTTAGATGAATTATCTTCCATAATATTTCAACAGCAGACCTCCTTCTTGAGAAAGGAACCCACAACCTTTCTAGTCTTGACTGAGTTGTTAACAGCTGACCTAATTAATGCTACACAACTGTACAGATGACCTTTCGAAAGTCTTTCTCTGCAGTTTTCAAGCTGTATTTTTTCCTGTATATTACTTAGAACCAAGGGCATTGGGGGGGTAGGGTCTCCTCCCATTTAAGGGGGTCCAGTGGGTTGTATTGGCTGGTTTTATTATTGGGGGTTTACAACCCCCCCCCCCCATAATTTACACTCATGTGTGGAAGACTTAGTCTAGCAATAACTCTGACCTCAGGTGATTTTAGGAGACATATTCATTTAAAACAAACTACAGTAAAATCTATTTCAGTAATTGTGTGGAGGATGCATATTTTTGTGGAAGTTAAAGCCTCATGTTTAATTTCAGCCTAAATGAGACTCCCTGACCTAAAACCACATTCTTAACAGGGCACTTATAATATTCTAAGGAAGCGCGTAATGTAGGTCAGAAACATCAGAGAACTTTTAGATTTTAGTGTTTGATCTTTCTTATCAAAACTGCCAATTAGTAGTGGATCATGAAATTTTTTGAATACATTTCGATCTGAAACCTGGCAGTGATGTTGTTTGCATGACCAGTTATTAAAAGCCAGTTTCAAAACAACTAAGAGGATTTTCAAATATCATGAGAAACTATGCAAATTTGCCTTAAAAAAGCAATAAGGTACAAGTTCACTCATCTAGTAATCTTAGTGCTACAGTCACAACTGTGGCCAAAAAAATCATTCATTGAATCCCAGAGTGCTGGAAAACAGAGGGAACATGACAAAATAGTGTCAGGCCAGACTAACTTCTTTTTATTGTAACTTGAAAATTTACAGTACTGTGCAAAAGTCTTAGGCAGCCAAAGAAAACAATGCTTAAATGATCATCATGTTGGTGTAGAACTTTGCCTGTCAAAGTGTGGTAGCTTAGCCATTTCAAAACCTCAGTTAAAATCACCCCTGTATTTTCAGCAAGCATTC
>JAODLD010000040.1:15276241-15292935 GCA_026781065.1 Mormyrops boulengeri | reverse complement strand
AAGTGCACTTACTACCCAGATAAATAGCTTTAAACATTTCTTTTGACTGCCTAAGACTTCTGCACAGTACTGTATATCCAAAGAAAGGTCCAGCAGAGAAGAGGAAGTAATGACAGGAACTCCTTATGAGCATCATGCACATAACGTAAATATCAGCAACATTAACAGTATTACCCCAGTGATGCAAGAAGTGTAGCTTCAGAAGAAGCAGCGTCTGGGATTACTGGGCACTGTCAATTAACGTTCATTTAAATTGGGGCACAAATAAAAAAGAAAGGGGCTGAGCGATCAAGACTCTGGAAGCCATTAGAAGCTACTGATAGACGGCAAACACGGGCATCTACCAGTACAATAAGTGCAATCAATAGTGCAACAATATAACAAGCATCATCACGTTTGTCGTGATGGGCGAGCGGCGAGCACGGAAGCGGGCGAGCGAGGCCGCGGATGCAAGGCAAAAGGGACTTATTGTAGGGAAAGACAAGCAAACGGGGGAATCCACAGCACGAACATCCACAACATTCAATGACCGATCTGGGGATACTAAACAGAACACAGACTAAATACACTGGGTAACAAGCAGGAAACGGAAAACAGCAGGTAAACGGAAGGATTCCACACGGGGTTAACGAGGAGGCGTGGTCCACATGAGGGCGATAGGGGCTGGGCTGTTCCTACCACTTCTCTTGGTGAGGGTGGGGTTGGTAACAGGTCACCCAGGGCAGACCAGTCTTCATACTTCAAGGCCATAGGCTCATTCTAGGGGATCCCTAGATGTCCCCAAGCCAGCTGTAACATATAATCCATCCAGCAGGTCCTGAGTCTGCCCTGGGGCCTTCGCTCAGTGGGACTTGCCCAAAACAAGGCCCTTAGGAGCATCTGGACGGCATAAATGAACCACCTTCACTGACCGACAGTGAGTCCAGCAACTTTGCAAAGAAACCTACTTTCAGGTGCTTGAACTAATGGCCTGGTTCTTTCTACAATTTTCCACAGCTGGAGACCATAGGTGAGGACGGGGATGCAGACTGACCCATAAACCGTAAGGGTAATCTCATTAAACAATTCCTGTTTCACCACCACGAGTCACCTGAGTTCCCGCAAAACTGCAGTCACCAAAGGGATGTGCCAATCAATCTCATGGTCCCTCTTACCATCATTCATGAAGAACATCCTAAGATATTTAAACTCCTTCATTAAGGGCAGACTCTCTCCCTTTGTCTCAAAAGAGCAATTCACTTTTATCGAAAGAGTACCACAGCCTTATGATTCTCATTCTTGCCGTTTCAGACTTGGCATGGAATCTCTCGCGTGTGTGCGGTAATCCCTGGTTATATGTGGTCAAAAGCATAACAACATCTGCAAATAGCAGTGCTGTTACTTCTAATACCCCATACTGGTTGCTCTTCTAGCAATGGATGCACCTTGATATCCTGTCTGTGAAAATGACAACCAGCAGAGGAGACAGGGGATAACACCCATTCTGAATGGCATTGATTTTGTGTTGACAATGTGATCCCAACTCTTTGCACACAACAGTGGCATTGGTACCCTATATTCCTGTAGCACCTTGTCACACATGTGGTGGAACTTTGTGTTCCGAGTTCACAAAGCACATGTGGACTGTGTGCGTTTTCCCACAAACCCTTAAACAGCTGTGCAAAGGACAAGCATTGACCCATTGCTCTAAGACCAGGCCAGAATCTGCAATGTCCCCCCTGAATCCTATGTTTGACCACTGGGAGGAGTTTCTTTTCCAATACCCTGATGTAGTTTACCCAAGGAATGGCTGATCGGTGTGAAATCCCTGTAGTTGGAAAATATCCTCTCGTCTCCTTTTTTAAAAAAATAAGGAGCACCACCCTTTCCCGGTCCAACTACTTCTTCCTGTTTTCCACTTGCTTTGCATGCAACACTGAAGAGGTGTGTCAATGACATCATCCCAGCAACATCTCTGGACAGATTTCATATACCTTTGCAGCCTTTCCACTAAGAAGACTTCTGACCACCATAGTGACTTCAGCTGCAGTGATACATTTCCAACACTGCCTGCCTCTCAGGCAGAAAGCAAATCCATCAGGTTGACAAGTTCCTTAAAGTATTCTTTCCATCTCTGGACAATATTCCTGGAGCTTGTTAACAATCTGCAACCCCTGCTGAACTCAGCCAGGGCAAGGCCAGTATCCCCATGTTGAGGCATCTAAGGTTTTGCCAAAACATCTTTGGGGCCATCTGAGAGTCTCCCTCCATGACCTCTTCAAACTCCAATGCACATACCATTGTCTCTATGACTGCCTTTGCTGCAGCCTTTCTGGCCAATCAGCTGCCTTTGCTGCAGTCTTTCTGGCCAATCAGCTGCCTTTGCTGCAGCCTTTCTGGCCAATCAGCTGTAGCAAATGGAGGCAACCTTCTTTTCTCCTAGGAAGAACTGCAGTTGCACAGCACTCAGCCTGGGATTAGCGAGTATCCCCATACCTGCCTGAGGTCTTTCACTACAGGGAACTACAGAAAAGGAGAGGTTCTACTCCTAATTAAGAGGTCTGGTTCCAGAGGCCATGCTCTACATGGATAGGCTGCAATACATTTAGCCAATACCATTCTATCTCCTGCACTTGCTGTGGCACGTTTCCCACCAGAGAAGTAATTGTTCCCAAATTAGAATTTGGTGATCAGTGGTCATTGTTGACATACCACAGCACACAACAACAAAATGTGTTCTCTGCATTTAACCCATATGTGACATCGTGACATAGCAGGGGGCAGCTAATTCAGCGCCCGGGGAGCAGAGCTTGGGGGCGGTACTTTGCTCAGGGTACCTCAGTGGTGCCTTGCTGGTCGGGGATTTGAACCAATCTTTCAATTACAAGTGCCTGTCCCTAAGCATTAAGCCAACACTGCCCACAAATTGTACTTGTACTGTAGCCATTGTCCATGCCTAAGGTCTAATCCAGGGCTGTTCATTCCAGCCCCTGCAGATCTAATGCTGGGATGCTACTGATTTTTAAAACAAAATTTAAATGCAGATATTTTCATAAGAAATCTAGATGCACTCGGCCTTATTCCATACAAACAGGAAACTGGTCCCCATAAGGTAAAAACAGGTATTCATCAAGTTGTGGGGACATTTGGTCCCCACAAGGTAAGGTATACCCAGACCACACACTCACACAGACAGACACACACACCTCCTCACACCATAAACACAGCCTCATTCCACATAAACAACCTCACCTCATACAAACGGCCCTGCTTCATATAGTCACGTTCCACACAAACTATGACGTTCTGCACAAATAATTATGCTCCATGCAACCACTTAGTTTCCATCACTCTGCCACTCCAGAGCATGCTGATAGCAGCACAAACCGCTTGAGACTTCTTCTTTTTCTTCTTTATTGCTCTGAAGAAGCCCTGTTTCTCCTTTTCTTTGGACGGTTCTGGAGGGTTCATGGTCTCTGAGTTATTCCTGAGAAAATGGATTAAAAATACCCATGTCAAACACGTCATTGCTTCTATAATTCAGTAAAGAACATTACGCGGGGGCAGTTTATGATACTACATTGATTGATTACAAATTTTGTTGACTTAATCTTTAATAAATTTATGCTGTTACAAGACAAATACTTTGTCAAAGCCATTCTCAATTTTATTATATATTTTCTCAAGGGTGGAACACATAATTGATGAAAATTTAGCTGTGAAATACTGAAGGGCTCTTTTCTGTGAACCCATCATGACTCATCAACCAGACAAATAATGCACGATGACAGTGTAAATTTTGATCCAATTACTGATGCCCCCCTCCCCACCTCCACCTCGGGTGGGCTGTGGGGCCTCAGCCCACCAATGATTAAGATTTATCCATCTGGCCAAACTGGTCGGACGGAAATCAGACATGTCCACAACCGTGGTTCCCGTATTCACCCTGGCTCCTTTTGTTCTGTCTCAGTCGCCGACTGTAATATTACCACGTATGTCTACACTTTCAACAGGCACTAAGAACCATTTCATGACATCACTGGCAGCTCTCCATTGTGTGAGAGACACCTACGAGAGCCAGATGAACACATTATACATAAATAGGCACTCAGCCCCTCAATAATTTCTTTTACAAGTTCTGTTGAAGCGTTATGCTTTCTACGCTTTTACCATCAGAACTGCTTGGTAAAATTTAAATTAGTTCTTTCCTCTATGCACTAAGAACTAGGGTTATCATATTTGGTGAGATGAAAATGAGGATGTGTCCAGGGATCAGAATATTAATGAGTTTTCATGTCTACTGGCCAATCAGGTAGCACTTCCCTTATGAATATTAATGAGTTTTCCCTAACCACCCTGTAAAGCAAAAATTTGCATCTGGGAAAATCCGGATATATGGTAACATTACAGTTAACTCTCGTTTTACAATCTACACACAACTGACACGGTGGATACTGTGCATATAATGTGCAAACAAGTCTTTTTCAAGAAAAGTTACAAAATGCTAAGCTTAAGTTTGCTAAACGTCAAGCAAACGACGTGATTCACTGCTCACACGAAAACAATAATAAAGTGTCAAAGTGCTAATGGTTTCCAGCTGACGTCGCTGGTGAGCAGCGTGACACGTAGGGATGTGCATGTCGTTTAATTTTTAAGTTAATGTGTGCACGAGCCTTGCAAACGCTGTGTGATGATACTGAGTGACTACCATATACTGAAAATTATTGCCTTTTCCTTGACTTGGTATTCCACTGTAACTTGCAACACTGGGTCATCCAGGTTGCAGTGCTAAACTCGGACAAACTGGCAACTTTTAAAAACCACCCGGACGCTTGGATAGGGGCCCAAAAAGAGGACATGTCCGGGGAAACTTGGATGTATTGTAACCCTGCTAAGGATGGTATTCCTCTCCAAGCCAGCTGCCTGCAGGGTACTTGACAGTGATTTGACAACGAATCCCATGAGTCTGTCCGAAATTCAAAAACAGAACCAGGATATCTGGGCCCTCCTTCAGCTGGGTGACTGCGCAGGATGAACAATGTCTGACCCCTTTTTAAGAACACAGCTTTGTCCTCCCCTCCGGCCAAAGGGAGCATTTGTGTCAGCTCACCATGGGTCAAATGTGGTCTGGCGCTTGGAGCTGTTGATCATGGTGCCGCTGTCCCCGGCCACCGCGGACCCCCGGCTCTGGACATTGCTCTCATGGAAGGTGTTGTCTGGTCGGGGAGACGGCACTGCAGCACACAGCATGAGGCTCGGTCACACAATTGTCACGGTCACACAGCTGTCACGCAGAGGCACGCCCATAACAGTGGTAAGTGGAAGGACCTCTCCATCACCTCCGTACGCACCCCTGTAGAAGCTGCCTATCCGTCTGGGCATGGAGTTGCTAAAGATGGTGCGACTCTCCTGGGAAGATACTCCATCTTCGGTCTGCGGTTCTGGGTACATACCCACCTAGACCACCAGAAGGGTGTTATTAAGACAACACTGGCATGTCCGCAGGCTGCTAGTTGCATTACCAGCCCCAAAACTGGTCAATCTGCTCAATAAACTGGGCAAAGATTAACCCCTTACATGACAGGACAGCTGAAGGGAGGGTCTAAGGAGAAAAAGGAAATAAGTTTACCAGGGAAACTAATGTTATATCAATAACTAAACACAAGCAGATGCATATCCTGTCTATTCCAGATAAATATAAAGACAAACATTTTGCAAATGAATGCCCACCATAATGCATATCTTCTTTGGAAAAACACAAAGGCAAGAGGTATAATATAAGGCAAAACTATGAACTAAAAATATGACGAGGCGAAAATGAAGTGAAATATCTGATGTCCGTGTCGGGACAGAGTGATGACGTCTTCAGATAGGGCGACCGTCATTGTGGCCCGAGTGTCAAGAGGTGACAGTAGTGCGGACCTCGTTTTTTTGGCGCTGTGTGTGAAATGGTGCTGAACTGTCCCGCGTGGACTCTTTAATCGGGGGTCTGGTGTGCGTCACATCTGTGGGGGACGGGTCACTCTGTTGACAAAATTAACAGCACATGACACGCATAGCCAGCGAAAGGCTGTGATAAGCAAAGATGAGAATGCAAGAGAGCACTTGTACTGGACTCTTTTTTTTTTTTTTTTTAGACACAGGACCACACGCTTAATGAGTGCTGTGACTACAGAGCCCTGAGATGTATGAAGTAATGCCCAACAGTTCCAAAAACATGTCAGTAACATGCTGTTGTAATTGGACATGACAGCATAAGACAGGGTAACAAAAGCCTAATGTACTGGACTTTGCCTATAAATACGGACCAATCAAGCCCTTCCTGCTAATAACAGCTACATCACACTCATTTGGATGAATGATTTAAGTGTGTAAATATGCATCAGGGCTCTGTAATCTGCAATAAGTCTCAGCAAAAGCTATGAAATATCAAGCTTCTTATCTCTCAAAATAAGAAAAGGACAGACAAAAGCAGTGTATTAGCCATCTTAGCCACGGTGACACAAAACAAGCTGTGTTAGCTTAAGCTTGGCCTGTCCATGGATCTGCTGGGAGACTGTGTTCCTCAAAGGGTCCAGGGGAGCTGGAAGCCAGAACCTTAGAGATGGCAGTAACAGTTCTGTGAATGACAGCTACACAGTGTAGACCTTGTGTCGCGGAGATACCGGATGCGGGGAAATCTATGATGGGCATCTGTGCCCCTTCCGGCAGACTGTGTGTGTGTTTGAGAGGTCAAGGGAGCATGAGAAGTCGTCGGAAACTGACCCTGTCGTCCGTGCAGTCCTCTCTAGATGAGCCTAGTGAGTGGTGGGTCATGGTTCGGTGCTGCAGCTGAGGAGAGAGGAGCTGCAGGCTGCTGGCACGGGTAGGCAACCCCTGGCCCACTGTCAGACTCGTCACATCTGGCCTGTGCACCCTCTGTCTCTCACGTCGCACATACATGGAGTGCCGGTGAGGGCGCTGCTGCGAGGAGAAGGGGCTGGTGTAGCCCAGGCCGTAGGGGTACGATTCGTGGGGGGCAGAGAGGGAGTGTCCATGCCCCCCTCCCCCACTAGTGTCCAGGAGCTCGGATGATTTGCCATCCTCCAGGTTTTTGTGGCGGGTGGAAGAGCGCCGAGAGTCCAGGGTGCTGCGGCCAGAGGGGCTTGGGGCTGGCCAGTCCCTGTGCCGGACCGACGGGCTGGACTGAGCATTCAGGTCCAGGCAGCTGGAAGGAAAGTAGCAAGAGCTCTGTGCATCGCTCAGGTTGCCCACTGATTTGGCGTCGGAAAGCGTCCCATGGCTCTTGGACAAGTTCATGTAGGATGAAGAACTTTTAGTGGATGAAGGCATGGAACCGTGAGAGGACTCCACATAGCCATGCCGGCTATGTTTCTCGCCAGACTGAAGAGTGCTCGTCTTGCCCTCAGTGAAGGAGTGCTGGCCCTTCTGGGAACGAGAAGAGCCCTTCAGGTACTTGGTGCCTGTGCTGTCAGCAGCCTTTGGCCCCGTGTTGAAATCAAACTCTGCTTTGCCCTTGGTGTCCTTGGGGCTGAGAAGGTGAGGCTGGTTGTTGTTAGCCAGGTCCTTGCTGCAGGAGGCTGAGCGGTTCAGGGACTGATAGGATTTGGGGTGCAGTGTAGGGCTGAGACTGGAGGAGGCAGGCATGTTCCCATTGAGGAAGTTGTCATTGCTGGGGTGGAGATCGTCATGGCGGTGCAGGCTGGAGCAATCCTTGCTGCTGGAGCGATGATGCCCTGAGCCTTTGCTTCCATGAGTCCTATGGAAAACCAACAGGTTATGAGAACAGCTGCTGCACTGAGAGAAGACAGGACAGGCCAGGACACGAAAAGAAACTACAAGTTAAGACAAAACTTTATTTATTTATATATCCATGTAGAGGAAATATCTTTGTCTAGTAGCACAGAAATACAACAAATGGTCATGTAAGCAGAAATAAACACAACAAAGGATAACATAAAAAACTATATAATAAATACTTAAAGGAAAAAAGTAATAAGCATAAAAGTCAACATAAGAGAAGCAACAATGGTCAAAAAGTACTTAATGCACTAATTAACCAGTAACTAAGTGTTAGTTAAGAACCGATCCCATGGCTTGTTCATCATTAATTAATCATGACAGTTCATATATTCTATTCAGGCACTATATAAGTTAACAGTTAACTAACTAGTTAATAATGATAAGACGTCACCAGATGGCGCAAAACTTACTTAACTCATTTACTACTCAAGAACAAATAATCAAGTAACATAGGTTTTCCCATGAAATACATGAATTGTCATGATTGATTAATGATGAATGAACATAGGCTCAGTACATAACTAACACTTAGTTACTGGTTAATTAATGCTTTACGTAAGCGTGTACTACTACATTGTTCATGTCCCATTGAGTAAAGTTACCAGAATTCTTCTGGGAATGTTGAAGAATATGTATATGAAGTTATGATCATGCAAAACACTTTGCTATGCTAGATACTGGTGGTATAACAAGGCCATTATCTTATCCCAGTGTTTCCCGATCCAGTCCTTAGGGACCCACAACCGGTCCACATTTATGCTCCCACTGAACTCACTGTGAGACAGTCCATATTTTGGCTCCCGAGCAAAAACAAGAACTGTCTGTGGGTCTCCAAGGAATGGATGGGGAAACACTGTCTGGTATAAAAAGGGTCTAGGATTACTGCGGTCCTTAACTGGCACCCTGCTGCAGCAGAAGCACGCAGTCAGCATGCTGACAGCTGACCTGACCTGCTGGAGGTGTTGTTGTCATTGTGGTGGAGCTTCTTTTTTAAGGAGCGGACAGGTGTAGGTGAAATTGGGTTGGACCGGTCTGTCACACGTTGGGTCTGAAAGGCATGATGGTTCAGGCTCTGCTCAGTCAGATAGCGCTCCGACGGGTTCAGCAGCAGGAGGTTCTGATGATGAAACGCAACCAAGAACAGCCTAATTAAAAGCAATGGCAACAGTCAAGTTAGAGCACAGGTGTGATTTTCATAACCCTAAAAAGGCCAGTTTTTCCACCCTAATGTACCACGTCAAACTGGATGCTTTCACAATTTTGTACCACCCTGTGGTTGTCACTGTGACCTATAAAGTAATTAATATGAATCACCCTCATTGTCATAAACAGAACATGTGAATGTGTATCTATAATGTTCATTTACTTCATTATTTAACCACATAACAGCTGTATTTCCAACCTCTGTCTTTAGTTCTGTTAATGGCTATTTCTCTTTGAGGGTTAACAGTGAGTGATGACTGACACATAACCCCCTCATTCTGCAAAAACTCTGCAGAGCAGAAACACACGAGATCTGTAGAATTTGGTACATCAAACAATCTATAGGGTAAAGCTAAAATGTCAGGTCTAGGGCTGAAGGATTTCAGGAAAATTTCGAATCGCGATTTTTCTCACAGATATTGCGATTATGATTTTATTTGCATTAAGTCTGTAATAAATTTAACACACATGACGCAGCATTACCACATGAGATACCATCAAAATATTAACTGGTCTTTATAATGCAGGGATGAGAATTTAAAATGTGGTGTGTTAAGTTAAATAAAAAGTAATAATGAAAACAATTGCAGCAAAAAGAGAAACAATAGCAATCTTGCAGCTAATGCTAATTAATCCCCTAACAACACTGGAACCGCCCTTTCCCACCCCAAAGAATAAGCAAGAACTACTTCGGTGTATGCGGCCCGTTTGTTTGCACTAATGTGTTATTAGTGTTAATAACAGCAGCCAATCTAACACTCTCAACCAAAGAGCCATAATGTTCATAACAGAGTGACTATTCTGTCCTGAAACTGTAGAACTGGAAATTTTCAAAACGTAGTATGCATTTTATAAAATGTCGAATAAATATAAGTAGTTTATTGGTGATTTCATGTTGGTCGAAGTTTACACTTTTTAACAAATGTACTGTACTGTATACTGTACGGTTATTGTCTATACAAATCAATTCAGGTGAAAAAAAAATGTATGTATTCAGGGTTGCAAACTCTTTCAGACTCTCATGCAAGAAATCTTACAACAAATCTATATTATTCCATTCTGAATTTAAAATTAGCTGCATCAAAAACAGGGCAGCTTGCAAACCCAACAGACTATTTACAAGGTAATAAAACTTCTACATGCATGAAAATGTGTGTACAGAACAGAGAATAGAAAATCTCACTCCATGCAGCTGACCAAAGTTGGCAACCCTGCATTTTATTTGAAATAAGAAGTAAAATACAGTTTTCGACTGAAGTGTCTTATCATTCCATTACCTTGTTACTCTGACAAATATAAAATGAATGAATAATCATTATATGCGTCACTTTTTGTATCTTTTCTGAATAATAAGGCCGTGCTCATACCCAACTGTAATAATGATTAAAGCGATCTGTTTAGAATTTATGTTAAAGCGAGGCTTTTATTTAATGAGCACAAAAACATATGACATAAACACGACTGTATTAGAGGTTTTACGGCTTTTTGGAGGGTCATGGACTCCGCTGCTGTGAGGACTACTAACTGTCTCATTGTTGTTTTGATGGGTTAGCGGTTTGCTAATGCTATTGCCCATTAACAACAATAAAAGGCATGATATGCTGAAGTATGTCGCTGCTGGTGGTTAAAAGGAGGTTGGCAGTTCTATTGATGATAGGACCTTTGTGAAACAATCTCAGACCATGAAATAGGAAGGCAATTCATTTATAGCTCAGTAGCGGAATCAGTATTTTTTCCAAACCACGAATGCAAAATTTTCCTTGGGCTTCACGTGCTTGCCGTTTGTGGCCCTACATGCAGTCGTCTTAGGCCACTTCTGATTGGTGAGCACATGACTGGCACGCGAGAAGCACGGCGCTTCTGATTGGTGAGTGACTGTCACAGGGAGCACGGCATGAATTTATAAAACTATTCTCACAACAGTTCCGACGTGCTGTGTAATGTATATCCTAAATCGCAGTCTTTGCGATTTGCTAATCGCGCCGTTTCAGATCGCGATTTTGATTTGAAATCGATAAATCGTCCAGCCCTAGTCAGGTCCATTATTAATTTCTGTTTTAATTTTAGAGGTGAGTCACTTCAGATGTATGAGTTTCTGAGCTCATTACTGAATTATTCGGTCTGATTCATTCCCACTTAAAACACAGGAAAAATACCCCAAAGCCACCCATGATATTTCAGTGTTTGTGGCTGTGACCTTTCACGAAAACATCCATCTCTCAGTAGAAAGAGTAGAACTCCAAGACAGTGGGCCGTCACATGACAGCAGCACTTAAAGAAAACACTGGCAGAATTCTAAGTGACCCGCTGGTGTTGGATTAGTCATCCATTAGAGCAATCAGTGGGGGGAAATGTGCTTTTGCATTAAACCGATTAATATCACTGAAATCAGAAAACATTAAGCGACATTCACCATAGTCTCTCCTGTGCGGCCATTCTTCAGGTACAGACACACAGAGGAAATTAATTCACTGGAACATTATGTGGCCATAAAGGATATAAACAGATTTTACTGATAGTCCCAACTGCAATTCCAGGAAAAAAAACAAAAACTAAAGTGCAAAACAAGCTCAAAAATACCCCTGTACAACATGCTCCAGCCAGCAGAAACCCCATATGAGCTAAAGGCCATTTCAACAAGTGAAAAGGAGAAAAACTTTACCCACTTGTCTGACACCTGATTCTGTAACATCAGCCGGCCCAACACTTTGACTAGAGCGTAACACTCACTGATGCCGTGCAAGAAGGCTTGTCAATCTCCCAAAGGAGCCACAGATTACTCCATCAGACACCCAGTGCTCCCTGTGGGATATGACAGTTCTGTTCCACTTCCTTGACTAATTAAAAACACTGACACCATCCATCTGCAGACCTCCCATGAGGTAAGTTGGGGCCTGGAGGAAAAATCAAGTATCCACTACCCAACTTGTCACTCGCCTGTGTGCAAGAAGTAGCACGTTAGTCCGGCAAGAGGGAAGCCATCGCCTACCTTTAGCAGATCCAGCATGACGGCACCTATGATACCCTGGTACCTCCTCTCCAGGGTCTGAGGGTGGCTCACTGTAGGGAACTGCAATACACACAAAAGAGCCAATCACAAAGTGTAACATACACACAAGAGAGCCAATCATAAACTGTAACACGCACAAGAGAGCCAATCATGAACTGTAACATACACACAAGAGCTAATCTTAAACTGTAACATACACTAGACAATTATAAACTGTAATATGAGAGCCATAAACTGGAATAACGCCACCTTAAACTGAAAACCACAAAAGAACCAGTAATGATCTTCAATACAAAACATTCAAACTGAAACAACATAAAAACCATCATAAAGATGAATTCAAATGACAAACTCAATGCTTCAAAAAAGAAAACTGAGATGGGAAACAGCAATCACATGAACTGTCACGAATATAACAAAGGCTGAGATAAATAGTTCTGTGTTTCAGTACACACACAACATAGGAAATATACACACAATTGAACCTCTTTTACATAATCGCTTGTTAATCAATGTTTAAGGGTGTGAGATATCTCAGTCCATTTATTCTTGCTCTACTGGTTTTCAGGAGATGCTTCGTGCAAATACAATTCGTACATAAATTTACAACCGAAGACTTACTAACCTATGAAATACCTCTAGTCTGTGAAGGCATCTAGGCCTATACTTGTATAGCCTGTACATAAATGTTACTTGATCTCTCTCTACGAGTCATCATCCCCATTTACACTGTCCCCATCATCCAAATTCAATATTTAACCCTAAATCCCATGTATAATACCACTCTGTTTTTTAAAATCTGATACCAACTAATATCAAGGTTGGTATTGCAAACCAGATACTGATACCAATGGTGGATGACAAAATTTGCCGGGTGAGGGTTGGTGGGCCCCTAAAAATCATCCCTTATGATTGCAGTCCATGTCCTGCTTTCTGTAATTATGTAAACATTTTAATTAGCAGGTAAAAAAAAATCGATATTTTAATATCAGCACCAGTTCTTGAAATGAAACATTCAAATCGACGCAGAAGTATTTCAGGTCCATCTGCACATCGTTAATAGTTACTTGTTATCTGTTAAGTCAGGCTGGAATCTAAATCATACCCAGCCAGTCGTACTCTTCTCATGCAATGAAAAGGTACCCATGTCAAATAGCACAAAACCGTAAAGCTCAAACCATTTTTCACCAAAAGCAGATTCAATCAGCAGCACCTAATAATAACGTGCAGCTCAACAAGTATAGCATGGTGCTAACAATGCAGCGGTTGTGGGTTTGAATCACAGGGAAACACAAAAATTATAATGTTTCCCTATTGTCTAAGTCACTTTGGATTAAAGCACCTGGTAAATGTGACGAGCGAGCAAGACTGGTTGGTTAGATGACATGTGTAGCAGTTAGGTGCATTAATGATTGTCCATAGTTGTGTTATTTTATTAAATTTGCCTTTGCTATTAAGCAAATTTACTGTAAGCTTTAATATGCTTCAGTGAGATACTTGCAGCCACTAGCTACTCTAAGAATTCTTGGCACTTATCCCGTTGTCATTCGTCAAACACGACGGCTGCTGTGGTAAAAACAATGAATATTCATCATATTTTATCCAACCCACCAGCATAGTGATAGCACTTCTACAATTAAAAAACCCTGTTAAATAATGAAATTTCTCAGTGTAAGGGTGTTATAAAAAAAGAAAAAAAAAGATTTTTTTTTTTTTTTTGCAAAAATGTCCCTTTTTGTGATTCAGTGTTTTTTTTTTGTGAAATTAGCCATTTAGCCCCTTTCACCCGCATTAATTTTGCTCGACATGTCTGCATGCTTGCTGATGGAGGTGTCCCACTTTTCTGTGACGGACATCCTTTGACCGGCATGCTCCTCTCCGTCACCGTAAGGCATCTTCTGGGGACCATGAAACATCATCTGCCTCCGTAACCCTCTTAACGACACGGGCATCGCTGAATCGGAGAGCTCTGAAATGAGGCCGGCCTGCTAGCACTAACCCTCCCTCTCCTCTCCCCCTCCCCATCCCCTGTGTGTGGGTCACTCATCATCGCAATGGGCAGGCACACATTCTTATCATCTCTGTTACTTTCTGCTGGTCCTGCAGCACTCGCTTCACCCCCTACTAAGTTACCACACAACAAGAATATTTCCATCTTCATCACACAATCAAGTCACAAATCTTTTTGCCAAAGCAGCCTCCAACTCATAATCTAAGGAAAATGTGAATGTTGTGAATAATCTCAGTGTTTCAGAACAGGGTTTTCAGTATAAGTGGCCTTACATACAGTATAAATGGTAGAAAAAGGTATTTTATAAAAGCCAGGCTGGCGCTCCTCTTTTTGGCTATTTGTGCCCTACTTCCAGCTCAGTGGCCTCGATATGATATTAAAAAAAGGGTGACACCCCCCCGCCGCCCCCCTTCTCTTTCGCCCTCCGCCCTGGTTTCCACCACTTCCCAATGTCGGCTCTGCCCAGCCCTACAGCATGGAGAGACCAGCTCTCCTCCCCGGGAAGTCCAGAAAGCCAGACACCTCTGGGAAAAAGTTTGGCCGGAGTGCTGCGCTCTGGAAGGTCAGGACAGAACTGTCCAGGTGATTCTTCAAACGTGCAGAAGAATCAGGTAGGGGGAAGAATATCATGTCTGTTAGTCAGGGCTGGACTCTGGCTTGTAAAATGAAACCCTGTTCCCACTTCACAATGACACTTACGGCTACATGCTGAAAACCTCACACAAAATGGCATGAAAAAAACGTCAAATTCATTTTTAAAACACTATTTGTAAATAATAAATATTCTAAGCTAATGATCATCATCATTCAATCCATCCAATCCAAATGTAATATCTAAATATTTCCGTATTTTTCACTGCCCCCAACATGAGTGTCTTCTGTGTGGAGCTGCTGGTTGTCCCTTGACATGCTCCTGGCCTTCCCTGCAGGTGTGTGCAATGTGTCATGCTAGCGGTACCAGCGCGCCAGCTGTGTGCCGCGCTCGCAACACAGCCGATGACGAGCCCCAGGGCCGTGCCGTCTGCCAGCCGCTTCCGGAGCTGGGGGGGGGGGCAGGCGCTCAGGCCGTGAGTCACCGCCATCCCGTTTGTTCCGGTACAGGAAACTCAGCCAGGTGGCGACAGAGACAGAGGCGAGGAAGAGGATTTTGGAGTGGGGGGGTGGGTGTGAGAGAGAGAGGGGGAGGGAGGGAGAGAGAGAGAGAGAGGGAGAGGGAGAGAGAGAGAGAGAGAGAGAGAGAGGGAGAGAAGGGCCGCCCACCCGCAGGCCATGGAAGCGGGGGTTGTTGTAAAACAGCTTCATCTGCTCTGGTGGCAGAGGCCCCAGCACCCTCTGGATGGTGTACAGCTGGTCGATCTCACTCTCCCCTGGGAACAGGGGCTGCCCGTCGCTGAGCTCCCCAAGGATGCAGCCCACAGACCACATGTCCACAGCCTTTCCGTATGGAGCCCTGAAATACACAGGGGCGCCTGTTAGCATTAGCTATTAGCGAGTGCTAAAGTGCATCAACTAGCTGAAACTTCCTACACCTACATACATGCGGTCGATTTATGCTATTTGAACAGCACCTGTTTTTAGCCAAACCAGGATATTAATTATTGGCACCACTAAATGATAGCAGTACATGAAGAGGCAAGCATGCGAGGAAAAAGTACAAAGGGAACTCTGATGGGCGAGTCCAAGGCGAGGGAAAGCGGAAAGGTTCTTAAGGTTCATGTGAGGAATGAAAGATCTGAGCCGAGACACTCAACATCAGCTGGAACATGAGATACAACTGTGTGGGAGGAATTTAAATATCAAGAGAAATTCTGAAACGTTGCGGTCCCTCCCGATCCGACAGTGCTCGTAATTATCTCCAAGCTAAGCTGGACACCATGACTGTGTCAGGTAGCGTAGCACATCCTGGTCAAACTCGATGCAATCAACAACATTACTTCCAGAGCATTTCTGCCAAAACAAAAATACTAGTCACAGAACTGAGGCTTAGTAGACAGAGGCGGACATTTTAGGCTCAAAATGTAGAAATCCAGACCAAGATATGGTTTCAACCAACCAGTTGAGTACTCTGTGACTGTGACTCTTTATACTCAACTGGTTGGTTAAAACAAAATCCTGCTTGGAATTTTGCTTTCTGGACCTGAAATGTCCACCTCTGCTAGTAACCTAAAACACAGATAAATAGGACATTTGATATGGCAGGGAGGGTTGCTCCTTTTAAGACCTCTGCTGTGTCAGTGTGCAAAGAACTTCATCATGGTACTCAGAGAACCCCATCACGGTACCCAGAGAACCCGTCACGGTATCCAGAGAACCCCGTCATGGTACCCAGAGAACCCGTCACGGTACTCAGAGCACCCCGTCATGGTACCCAGAGCACCCCATCACGGTACCCAGAGAACCCCGTCACGGTACCCAGAGAACCCAATCACGGTACCCAGAGAACACGTCACGGTACTCAGAGAACCCCATCACGGTACTCACCCCAGCAGCAGCTCTGGGGAGCGGTACCACCTGGTGGCCACATACTCTGAGTAGTTGGCATTGTCTCCCTCTGATAGATTGCGTGCAAAGCCTGCGGGGGGGGGGGGGGGGGGGGCCCCCCAAAAAAAGAAAAAAAAAAAAAAAAAAGAATTTAAATTCAGGGCGTGAAAAATTAAAGAGAAAAAAAAAAAAACAAGGAGAGCGGAA
>JAODLD010000040.1:15255547-15276141 GCA_026781065.1 Mormyrops boulengeri | reverse complement strand
CCCCCCCCCCCCCCCCCCCGCCCCCCCCCCCCCCCCCCCCCCCCCCCCCCCCCCCCCCCCCCCCCCCCCCCCCCACAGCAGGTAAAAAGTAAGAAGCAACAAACTGTGAGGTAAGTGCCTGCTGTATAAGTGCTCATGACCAACAAGCACTGAGGCTGTCAGGTATCGTGTATAGAACCCATTTTGATAGAACCCAGTATAGAACCCATTTGCTTCTACTGATAATTCTATTATTTTTTTTATATATGGCACCTGTCACAACAGAGACACCCCAAGCCACTTTAGATAGGTGCATTATAATACATTACGACATCGATTACATCGAAAAATGCAAAAATGAGAAAAAAGCCAGATGACAACAGAGGAGAGGAACCAAAAACATAGGGAACCAAGTAGGGAAAAAAAACGCTTTCCATTCCTTAAGGCCATTGGCAGTAATTATGACATTGGCAGTAATTACGACATTGGCAGTAATTATGATTTTTTACTGGTAATTTAGTGATCAAAAGGCATGTAAAATAAATAATTGTTTAAGGTTATCATAAGTGGCAGAGCAGAGGACTGAAGACACTTTGATAAAATGATTTAAAACCACTATTTACTTTGTATAATATACAAAATTATAATTTTGTGTATATTGACTTTGGGGGGAAAAAAGTCAGCTGCACTGACCAAGGTTAGGCAGAAAGATGGACTGAGCAAGAGAGGACATACAGCAAAGACAGCCCCGATGCGCCATCTACGCATCCCCAGAGCCGCACTAGGATACAACACCTCACACTCCGTTAGTCTGATAGCCAGAGCAGACTCAGTCATTGGCAGACAGCGATTTCAACGGTGAGGGGTGGGGTCTCCCACCACCACTGTGTCATGTGACTCTATTTATAGAGAGGGCGGCAACTTCACCTACCGAAATCGCACAGCTTAAGAATGTCGGTGGAGCTGATGAGGAGATTTTCAGGCTTAATATCTGCGGTGGAATTACAGACAGGCATTATTTAACATTACAACATTAGGCTTACATTAAAACATTACAGTTATCGACAGCAATCTGCAAGACTGCTTCGCTAGTAGTAACCACGGCAGTGTAGAGAGTACATCCATCTTCTAAATCTTTATTTGGGTCTGGGTCACGGGAGGGGGCCTGGAACCTATCCTAGACATCATGGGGCACAGCTGAGAGGGGACACCGGTTGATTACAGGGCACATAAACACTCGATGGGAAATTTAGATACACAAATTAGCCTAACAGCATGTTTTTGGACACTGGGAGAAGAATGTAACCTCACACACATAGCAGAGGTGGGATTCAAACCCCAAACCCAGGAGGCTACGAACTAAGGTTGATAAAAAGAATACTTGGGTGCATGGCAGGTGAAGCCCGTCCAGGTCGCTGGCAGGACTCCCTTACCCCTGTGGACGATGTCGTTCTTGTGGCACCAGTGAATAGCTTTGGTCAGCTGATAGATATAGGTCCTCACTTTGTCGGGTGACACACCATTGGGCAGTTCCTCCAGCAGCTCCAGCATGTTCTGCCGAAGCCAAGAGCCGCACAGTAGCGGCCGCGACACATTAGTCGTGGGTCTGGCACAGGCTCAAACCGTAAAGCGGCCTAACGGTGTATGAAATGGACAGCACAGATTCCTTCGGTTCAGTTTAGGTGGCACATTTTGCTAATGTGCGGAATTAGCTTTAGCCTGGTTTAATGATAAATTTGCATAACGAGCAGTCCCCCAGGTTAAGGACGTCTGACTTACTCGTACATATGGACAGACTGCAATTATTACAAATTCAGGTTAAGTACAATGGCTCACGGTAACAAATGCACTACTTCATGAAAAAATTGCGCAGTTTCAGTGATTCGTCAGTTCGAGGTACAGTACTGTACCATAAGTAGTTACTTATATTTGTATTTGTAAGTGTTTCTTCAGTTATTTTACAGTATGTCCATAAAAAAGTTAAATACATAGTATATTTATACCAAGACAAAAATGTGACTAATTGACGCTAAAAAAGAACTGCATATACCTGTTCCAACTCACTGAGAAATTCACCTTAAAGACAGACTTAGCAAATGTATCTCGTTTGTAACTGGTATTCTCATAGACTGCTGGTATTCTCACAGTGACTGGTAATCCTCCTTTCCATGTAAAACTGGATGCTACACAATTGCACACAACACAATTAAAAATGCATCATGTGCTGATATACCTAGAAGAAAGTCCAATTCACTGATTCATCTTTAACTGGCCACCCTTTGGGCCACATGCCTCCAGTTTAATTTATTTTCCAGTTGACATAGTGTCTAAGTGACATGTAATGACTGCACAGTTACATATAAGGGTATATTAAGACTAGAGAGAGCAGAATAATGTGCTTTGTGTAGTTCAGTGTCAGGAAACTCTTTTGTCTTCATCTCAGTGTGTTTGTAGGTTTTACACCTGGAGCAGTAGGTGAAATTAGATTTGGTCCTAATAATAGCATCACTAAAGCAATTTAGCTTTGAGGTACAGTGAAAACCAGCAGAGCCTCCGAACTTCATGGGACCAGCATTGCTCATTGTTGATTTATTCAGATGGTGTTTTATGCATTGTTTATTATATAAGTATAATAATATAATACATAAAATCCAGGACAGGTTATTCTTTCAGTTCTTTACTAGTGGAAGGGGCTATCGAACCGGCCGGTATGCTCACATTTATACTGATAAGCAAAAAACCTGAAGTGAGGTGGTAATGAGATAGATGTTAGCCGCTACCGTAGAGCAGCCTGCTTGCAGCATACCTTCTCCACATACTCAAAGACCAGGTAGAGCTTGCCCCTCCTGCGGAACGCGTCCTTGAGTTCCACGATGTTCTCCTGCTTGAGGGTGCGCAGCATCTTAAGCTCCCGGAGTGTTGTCTCCTTGACCTCCTCATTTTCTGAGGGGGGAGGTGTGGGCCAAGTGAGGACACGGGGCTGACGGCAGAGCTCAGAAGCCCTGATATCAGCGCCAAGGCTAGCAAATGCTCCTGCAATCCAAGTCTATCGATTGTCTCCCCATCACAGAAAATGATCGATTTAATGCCATCGCCAGTCTTTCCAACACATCATATGACTAATAAATGAATATACTGGGCATTTTAAGTCTAATGTATAAAAGACGTATATCATTTAAGAACTGCATTTAGCTTTGTGTATTGTTAATGTATAGCTCTATAACAGAAAATAAGAGAACATCTTTCCCTGATGCTCGCAGTGAAATATGCAGCCAGGACCATTAAGAATGGGAGTCTTACCTTCGCTGTCCTTGAACTTCTTAATGGCCACAATCTCATTAGTGTCCTGTAACACGCAAGCAATTCAGTAATTAGCAGAATACAAAACAAAAAACATTGTAGCGAGATCCATACCTAGTTTGAAAGGGGAACTACAAATTGAAATTACAAATGGCAAATTAAAAGGGAAATTAAAAGAGAAAAATCATATTTTATAGTTTTGGGTAATGGACATAGGAAGAAGGGTTGACGAATGATAAGTTCTACTTAGTTCTTCATAAACAAGAGAAATCTGGAAACTGTATAATCCTACAAAACAGGCACCCAATGATGTGTAAAAGTGGGGCGACTAGGAGCGAACCAACTGAAGTTGGGGGGCGGGGGGGGGTTGTAAAACCACATCCAGCAGCTATAATGAGAGCTGGTGCACATCCCCACCATCTCTATTCCTCGCAGAGGCTGAGATGAGCAGCCCAGTGTCCCCCCCCCCCACCCACCATGCCCTGATTTTGCCTGGTGCATTTACATTGCACAGCTCACCGCGTCCCCCGTCCCACAAAGGAAGTGCACACGACGTACGGCCATAACGCTCATTAATATGCTAATTCTGTACTAAGGATGGCGTCCAGGTGGCTCGCGGGCTGCGTCTGCTTCTGTACTTCTCTGCAGCGGAGAATGTCAGTCCACATGCGCTGACGCCGTTCTACAGCAATCCCGGCGACCACAGAACATTAATTGCTACTGACGAAGGCTGTAAAGGTTGGTTACAGGTCGCAGCCAGCTGAGCAGACAGTTGTGCTATATCCTGACCTGATATAGCTAAGCTACAAACCATTCTGTACTTCTTAAGGAACTAACTGTAAACCTTTCATAACAGTACACAGCCTAGTATTAAATGTCAGTTACAAACCAGAGGAAACCATTTAATACTTTTATTGTGGTATTTTGACCCATGTGGACCTCCCCATTCAAAAACAGCACTCTCAGACAGATATAGCAGGTTATCTGTGTAGTGTACACTGTGTTACATGTTTTGGAGTCTGTGGAAGACTCTTTTCTTTAACTCAATGTCTCTCAACCCAGTCCTTGAGGACCCTCAGACAGTCCACGTTTTAGCTCTCTCCCAGCTCCCATAACACCTAAAGAAATCAATCAAGAACACAGTACAGGTGTGCTGAGATTTGGGAGGGAGTGAAAATGTGGACTGTCTGAGGGTCCCTGAGGACCGGGTTGCAAAATATTGCTTCAACTTTTTTAGCTTGTTATGTCACTTCAAACCATGAATATTTCATCCTTAAATACCTTGTTTCAGACTGGTTAAGTAGAGGCACAAGAAATTTCATCATGGCCCCCGCCCATTTTCACACTCATAGCATTTTGCTTCAAAAGAGTTTTTCTTCTTTGCCACACACCTTGCTGTACCTTTCAGTAGCACACAGTAATAATGGTGGGGCTAAATTATATTACCAGCAGTATCCAGTTTCTCTAGTTTCACTTTGAACGTACATATATGAAAGGATCCATTCTTAATCAGCCACCTCATGGAGCACTTTATTTTAGGTCCGTCTGGAATTCCCATCAGGGACTGGATTCATGGCCTCATTTATCTTGGACGGTCCAACTGCTGGCCTCCACTGCAACACATCCATCACACATTTCCCTACCTGGAGGACTAAGGGCTGCAGAAAGACTCAGCTGCACCCAACAAAATCCACTCAAAGCTTTGGCTTCATTCATGCAGAATGAAGACAAAGCACACATTTCAGAGACCAGGATTCTGTTCCATAATCATCGATCTCCACAACTTCCTTGACATGCATGAATCAGCAAACCAAAAGAATAACACACAGGGAGGACCTTCTGCAAGAGCACAATGCCAAACCGTGTACAGTAAAATAACACAATTCTGCTCTTTCTGGAAGACAAAGATATTGCGCTCTGAGGAATTTGCTCATGTTGACCTTCAAGTATATCCGAAATAAGAAAACGATAATAAGAACATTAGATTCCACACAGATGCACTTTCTTTCTAAGCATCATCATTCAAATCTGACATTTTGAAAATATCTCTTAATCCTATGGGATAGTTTGACAATAGGAGTGAGATCTGAAAACCTGAGTGCACAACTAAAATGTCGGTCAACCAGCCAGTCAGGCAGTCAAACACATGTGAGAGAGAGGGAGAGAGAGACAGAGAATGTGGAGGGAAAGAAAACGACCCCCTTCTCCAATCTAAGTGGCTTGGGCCAACCGCGTAGAGAAAGGCACTATGTACAAATAAATTTAGTTGAAAAAACTGAATTGAATAACCTCCATTTGAAGAGCTAAAACCAGGTTGGTGGAGACAGTCAGTACTAAGATTTTTTTTGCGAGAAGCTTAGCAGAACCACCACTATAACAACATATCTGTATTGGAGGGGAAGCGCTTTCTGGAGTGCTGTGAAGTGAGTCACACCACAACAGTGAACAGGGAGGGCCCAGCCGAGGGTTATGTAAAGAGCACGAATCAAGGAAGCCAGCTGGAGCACGATGCATAGCCTAAGGACTTGCAGGAAAGCGCTGGAGAGATGCTCATTTTCCATCACATTCACGACGCCAGGGGATGCAAGACATCCTTAGAAAAGGTCTTAAAGAAATTATCTTATGATCCTTAAACCTATATTGGTATCTCTAAATTATCATCATCAATCATCATCATCATCATAGTCTGAATAACAGTGGTTCAGAAGGTAGCATTGGTGCCTCATACCACCAAGACTGGGAGTTTGAATCTGGCTTAGATACTTTGTGTATCTAAGTGCATGATTGAATGTGCACGCGTATGTGCCTTGTGATGTAGTTTTAGAGTTTATTCATCACAGACATATACTGGCAGTGTGTGGCTCACTGGGCTAAGCCTGTGCCTGTGATCAGAAGGTTGCTGGTTCTAGCCTGGCCTTGGCACATCTGTGGCTCTTTAAGCAAAGCCCTTAACTCCCAGCTCCCTGGGTGTTGTTACGGGTGGCTGTCGTTCATTGCTGGCTTGCTCTCGCCTACAGAGAGGAGGTGTAAAACGAATTTCCCCACGGGGATCAATAAAGTATCAATTATTATTATTCAGGCTGCGCCCTAGCCATTTGCTCCATGCCAGTTTGGATAGGTTCCGGGCCCCTCCACAACAACGACCAGGATATATGGTGCGAGAATAGGTGGGCGGATGGACATAATACTTTCCCATTTAATAGGAAAAGATCTATTTAGAAAAAACCCGATCAATCTGAATATTAAGAACATCAAAAACAAAGATCCATCCATCCATGCCTTTTCCATAACCACTTAATCAGGCACAGGGTGAAAATAGGTCTGGAATCTATCCCAGGAATCCCCAGGCATAAAGCAGGGACACCTGAGATGGAATGCCAACATGCTGCAGAGCACACACACATGCGAAAAAAATAAAATCACACATAGCACAATTCAGGGACCTGACTGTATGTGGAAGCTGGATCACCCTAAGAAAGTTCACACAAACACACAGAGGACATAGAAACATCACAGACAGAAGAGGAACGGGATCCTCAAACTCTGGAGGTGTGAGGCTACAGCACCAAGCACTGAGCCACCAAGCTGCACCTCAACTGTAAAAATGACTAATAAAAATGTCTCACTTATAGACTGAGAATCAACTGAACGCGAAGAAAATGTAACAAGCCTTTGGTGGAAGCAGGAAAATTCTTTGTATTTCTCCGAGCCACACTCACACATATCTCACTCATGTACTCAATAAACTCTCCCTTTCTGCCGGTTTGTTACGTGGAGAACATGCAGCTTTATAGTGTTATGACACATCGCCATTGCACAATGCTGGATGTGTACTTTCCCATTTTTGATGCCCACTTAGCCATTGCAAAGTCATGGTCCAGCCTGTAGCCCATCCCAGAAAGCACAGAAAATGAGGCAGGGACACCCTGGACGGGACGCAAGTCCATAAATGGGCATGTATGCAATAAGATTCTAATTACATGTCTTGACGCGCCCAGAAACCCCCACAAACAAAAGGAGACTCCACAGGACTGCTCACTAAGGGCTATGCATTCTTACTTAACTAAGTTAGCTTAACAAATTCATATTATACAGTCAACAAGTTCAGTTAAGCACCATAGCAGATAGCAAAACAAGCACAAGATTTTTATGAAGTAGCTAGTTTTACTCAGAGAACCCATATGCCTTTCAGCCATAATATTAAAACTACCTGCCTCATATTGTCCCACTCAGGCTGCCAAACCAGCTCTGACCCGTTGAGGCATGGACTCCACATGACCTCTGAAGGTGTCCTGTGGTATCTGGCACCAAAACGTTCCAGCAGATCCTCTAAGTCCTGTAAGTTGTGAGATGGGATCTCCCTTCTGATCTGTTTGTCCAGCACCATCTCAATCAGATAGAGATCTGGGGATTTTGGGGACCAACTCAATACCTTGTTCTCTATTTCATGTTCCCCAAACCATTCCTGAACAATTTTTGCAGGGTGGCAGAACCATTATCCTGCTGAACGAGGTCACTGCCATTGGGGAATACTGTTGCCATAAAGAGGTGTACTTGTTCTGCAACAATGTTTAAGTAGGAGGTACGTGTCAAAGTAACATCCACATGCATGCCAGGACCAAAGGTTTCCCAGCAGAACATTACCCAGAGCGTCACACTGCCTCCACCGGCTGACCTTTTTCCCATAGTGCATCCTGGCACCATCTCTTCCCCAGGTAAATGACACACACGCACCCATGCGTCCACATGATGTAACAGAAAACAGCCCAGGCCACCTTCTTCAATTGTTCCATGGTCCAGTTCTGATGCTCATATGATCATTGTAGGCACTTTTGGCGGTTGATAGGGATCAGCATCAGCTAAGCAGCCCCATACACAACAGGCTGTGATGAACTGTGTGTTTTGACACCTTTCTATCATAGCCAGCATTAACTTTTTTAGCAATTCATGCTCTTCTTTGCGATCAGACCAGACAGGCTAGCCTTCGCTCCCCACACACATCAATGAGCCTTGGGCTGCCCATGACCCCGTTGCCAGTTCACTGGTTGGCCTTTCTTGGATCACTTTTGGCAGGTACTGACCACTGCATACCGGGAAAACCCCACAAAACCTACCATTTTGGAGGTGGTCTGACCAATTTGTCTAGCCATCGCAATTTGGCCCCTGTCAAAGTTGCTCAGATTCTTACGCTTGCCCATTTTTCCTGCTTTCAACTTCAAGAAGTGACTGTTCACTTGTGTAATATATAATGGCACCCTTGACAGGTGCTAATGTAATGAGATAATGAATGTTATTCACTTCACCTGTTAGTGATTTATATGTTATGACTGATCAGTCCATACAAGCAAACAGTAGACCATTGCTAAATTGACATCTATGAACAGGTAATTTGTGTAAGGCCCAGTTACTATTACATATTTGTCTCTCATGGGGGTATTCATAGGGTCTTGATCTGCAGATCACACTAAATGGTCCTGCGAAAGCAAGTCTTGAGAAAGGCAGCTTTTCAAAAGAGTCCACAGGATTGTCAGGAGGATAGAGGCTAATGACAGATTTTTGGCATCTAGGTGCAGGATATCCTTCTTCTGCTTCCCTGCAAAAGTCACAGAGACCATTATAAACACTTGAAGGAGGAAACATCATTTTAGATAAGGATGCAGAATGTGGCTTTGAAAAACAAAACACAGGCATCATGCTGTCTGCAGTGCATGCTGTCTGCAGTGCATGCTGTCTCTGTGCAGTGCCACTGAAACAATACACCCATTCTTTCAGCACCACTTCACGGATCTTTATTGACTTCTACAAAAAGCAGCTCAAAATGCACCTGCACTTCTATTGTTAAAAAGCTGTTTTGTCACAATTTATCAAGGGTATGAATAACTGTGGTGGCCACTGCTAAGTTATTCTATGCTCAGAAACTTACAGTTTTATTTTCGCCAGATTAACAGACAGTTTACTGCAGGCGAACATGAATTATGAATGTGAAAATGAGGGACATGCCCGCACAAAAATTTATTCTTCTGAAACTTTAATAGTATGGAAAAATTAAAAAAAAAGAACAGAGAAATGGGTTGTAACTACCCGGTTTTAAGAATAAAAAACAATTCGCCTATTGGGAAATTACATAGCGATTCACATGCCTATCTTCAGTAAGAAAGCAAATCAGACTCAACAGATAGCTATGATATCCGGTAATAAGGCGATATGACTGTTTGACTGGCCTTGGCACAAGAGCGAGCATTGAAGGAAAGACAAATCCTTTCCAGTGGCTAACTCCCGGTTAAGATACATAGAGTTCCTTAGAATCCCTACAAATATTAGTTTTGGTGTATATCCATGACTGTAGGTAGAATTAAAAGTATCTGTGGCAATTCATGTGTAAACACTTGTATATCGTCTTCAGCTTCCCAAGCTGTGGCCCAGAGGCCTCTGCCAATAAGAGGCGTCCACCAACCTCGTTTGATAAAATTTTCAGCATTATTATTGGCCACTGAGTGACTCAATCATAATGTATTTGGCTGTTGAGTGGTTGACTTATCAAATTGATGCAATGGGTCCTCATAGACCCAGTCATTAATAAAACAGTGTGACTGGGATTTGGAGGGGTCTTTTTCTGAAGGAAAAAGGGACAGCATGTGTCCAAAACAGGAAATATTAAAATCAATGACTATTACCATTGCCAGCTGTTCTGCCATTGCCTGAAATAGAAAGCAACTGCATAAAAAGCTAAACATTTTCTCGTGAAAATGTACACCTGTCCAGAAACGTCCTCAATTTTACCTTCAGTTAAAAAAGAGAGGTCAGACCGCAGCAGTGTTCTTTTCGGAACCGGTGCTTGAACCACGGCCCAAAATAACAGTCGAGAGCCAGGGGAGGCTTGTGAATCCTCCCAGCTGAACACTCCCAGCATTCTCAGCGCTGATTTCCCGCCAATGCATGGAGCATGTCTCCCTGCTTCTCTCACTGCAAATAGGTCTCTGCAGTCAAGTTTTCTAGCCAAGGTGACCTATTTAGCACAACTGTATGCTTAGCTCTGATTTTCTCCTGTCCTAATTGCAGTTCTTTGGGTATAAAAATAGCTGCCAGCTTCAAGAAAGTGCACCATTTTTTGTCTCTGAAGTTTTAGCTATAGATTATCATGATCCTATGCACACAACAAACAATCTTTAAAGCTTTGTTATAAACCACAGTCAAAACCAAACCAGACTGAGATACAATTCAGATATTTGATAAAGATGCAACATGGTGGTGGTTGTCATTCATCATTGGGCTGGTTTGAGCATTAAATCATTACATTTTGACTTACTTGACTCTTGTCACAGTGCAGGTACACTTCACATGGCCCTCCATGGATTGGGTTCCCCACCCCTGTCTTAATCACATGGCTCAGTTTCCACCTACATAGAAGATTATGTGACCTGCCCCTAATGTGCACTGGCTGTCCTTGAAATACCCAGGCCAAAAAAGCCTAAAATCTTAAATTACAAGGAGCTACAGACCTTAAACCTTAGAACATATACCTGAAATAATCAGAAATTGCTACCCCTTACATAAACACAATGGTTCAATAAACAGAAGATTTGTAGTAAATGATATTTGAGGATGTTATATGATGATTGTTCTGTCCTGCCTGTCATGTCCGCCTGACCCTCCTGTCTCCTCCCTGACGTGGCCCCGATAAGCCACGCCTGTTGCTCGTTACCCCTCGTTAGTCTTTGTGTTTAAGTACCTGTTTGTCTCACTGGCCCCAGTCCTGTCATTGATGTTGTTCCTCCTGTCTGTCTGTGTCCTTCCCCATACTTGCCTTCTTGTTTTGGCCCCTCGCAGTCTCATTTGTTTCCCTGCTCTTGTTCAGTTCAATAAACCCCTTTTTGTTCGCCAAACACCCACCTTTGCGTCCTTCATCTTGCATCTCATGACAATGGTGATGATGAGTTATGATCATATAAAGAAATTATTCTGTATTGGATGCACACATACATACACAGACATATGCGCACACAAAATTTAAAAATCGCTATTTATGCTACCACGCCAAGGTAATGTGGGGCAGCACAGTCCTACAACTACAACTGTGGAATAATCATTTTAAAATCCTGTTTTGCAACAAGCTAAAAGATAAGGTGGTTAAGGACAAGTATTTAACCTGAAGTGTTTTCAATAAAACATTTAGCTGTGTGCCCCATCTTGGGTTGTTCCCTGCCTTGCAGCCCATGGCCTCCAGGATAGGCTCCGTACCCCCCCTGCGACCCTGAATAGATCAAGCGGTTACAGAAAATGAATGGGTGGCATTTAGCTGTGTGTGTGTATTATATAAGTATATTTTATATATATATATATATAAGTAAAAGTAACTGTGAAAAAATATTAGAAAAGGTAATGAAATAAAAATATCAGGCACGGAAATACAAATCAATTAATCCCTTTTATCTGGAGACACTTTTCATTAAATGTAGGTAAACAAACAACACAAAGCATTCTGAAGAGGCTGAATGAGCACAGCCGGAAGCAGCAGAGATATAACAGCTGATCGGGTGATTACATGGACCAATCGTTTTGCTGATGTGCATTCTCCACCCAGTCTTTGGGGACCCCAACACAGTCCACTTTGTTGTTCCTTCCCAGCTACCAGTACACCCTAATCAGATAATCAATAACATCAAATACCTAGTACAAGTGTGCTGGGAGTTGGGAGGGAACAAAAATGTGGACTGTCTGGGGGTCCCAGAAGACTGGATTGAGAAACACTGATTTATATGACTCACTTTGAAGATATTAAAATGCACTTGAAATGGGTAGTGTGGTGGCAGAGTAGCCTCTCGCTTCCAGGGTTGTAAGAACGATTCCAGGTTTTGTCTTCATAGGGGTGTGATTGTCCTCTGGGTACTCTGGTTTCCGATTAGGTAAATCATTGATTCTATAGCTATACTCTATAATTGTCCATTGTGTGCAAATTTGTGCTGTGATGGATTAATATCCCATCCAGGATGTTTACTGCCTTGTGTCCTTCTTGGGTAATTCTCCAAGCATTCCGTGATGCTATAATGGATAACTGGTAAGAAAAATGGATTTGAAAGTAACTTTGAAAGTGTCACATTCTTGAAACAGAAATTATGTTTTCTGTAACAACTCACACGCCTTTTCATTAAGATTTTTGTAGGTTGGTCTATTAAGCCAAAAGTTTTCCTTGTGTGGTAAAGAAAGACACCTCTAGAAGAGCATGTTACTGAGCCATGACCAACCCTCGCTGCGAAAGCACCAAAGTGGGATGGAAAGTAGAATGGAGGAACTAGAGGAATCTCCTTCTGTGCTGCAAAACTTGCAGCAAATTAGCACAACAAGCGAGACAGCCTATCCTTCCATAAGTGGATGGTACGCTGTTGGCTAAAATTGTGGAAACACTTCCAGTTTTTAGAGACTGCAGAACTTTATTCAACTGTTGCTCCAGTTAATTATTTAATTGTCCGATGTATGATACTTGTGACATTCTTTGAATGTCTAAACATTACCGCCAATAATCGTGTAGTAATTTTTAAAGCACAATGCCAAAAACGCTAGGTGTTTCCACAAATTTGGCCACTAGTGTAACTAGAAAGGCAAAATTGTAGAGGTCTATACTGAACAGGGCCAATGATAAGAGGAAAAAATAATATGCTCTTGTGATACAGCAATATCCACAGAAGAGGTTGCACAATGGGGCACTTCTCCATCTTCTCTGGTGCCACTTTGCATGGACACTGGATATCCCCCTTTGCCAATTTTGCAGGCAGCAGCTTCAGATTCACCCATGCTCAGGTTCTGTTCATAATCCTATTACTGCTGATATAAGAAGAGGGCAGAAGCTGGAGCTGCACTTCTGCATAGGACAGCCGAGGGCTGCCGGGTGTGAGCGCGGCTCCGGTGCCTTCTGCTTACGTGGCCAGAATGCAGCGTCTGTCTCCGCTATAGCGACGTTCTTTTGTTAACAAAACAAAGAAACTTCTGCACAATTGGATTTGATAACCTACTAAAATAAACTAAATTCAAGCTCTGCACTCTTGAAGAGATTGACATGGAAATAATATCAGCTGGGCAAAATGGCCAGTTCTCTGAAATCTGATCGAGCAGGAATTCAACTAATTTCCTTAATCTAAATACATGTTGAGGACCATTTACCAGTAAGAACATGTTTAAGTAGCTACATTTCTGTACATTTTTGTATGTTAACTGTTAATTTCTCTCATGACAGCCGCTCGCCCTGAAATAACGGTTCACACAAAGATGGCAAAGTGACAGTACAAGCCACGGCCACAGAGATCAGAAATCTCACTCACTCGTCACTGTCGATTCTCATTTTCAACAATTTTGGCTGCTTCAGCCATACACTCATCATAGGTCAGACATTCTCTAATTTATGATTTCATGGGATGTTAGCAAAAATAATGACTGGCAAATTCCTGTCTTTGCTGGAATTTAGAAATATTAAGAACTAAAAATACCAATTATTAATAATAATTATTAGATTAATAGGGATCCACAGAAGAAGAAAAGTACAATATTACTAATGTCCTCAATTACTTCCAGACTTTTGTTTTTGGAGTTATGTAGACTACAGAGATCATCCCCTATGATTTAATATAATTTCTGATAAACCAAAGAATCATTAACTACAGAATATTATTTTCAGTTGGGAAAAGGATGTCTCAAAGTCAGTTTGGTCTCCATGCTTGAAGAACACTTGCAAACTATTGTTGCATAGGAAATATTTCAAGCATGGAGTTCAGCTTTTATATGGTAACACACAGGCAGCACTGTAAGGGCCAGTAATTGAAGATCATGCCCATTTTTCTAAGAACTTGAGTTTTTGATGACAATGCAACAAATGGAACCCACTGGAGGACAAAAAAGCCATATTATGAAAAGATCAAACAGCTTTTATTCCCGGTCTATTAATTGATCTTCAGTAGACAAACTAACCCCCAATATGGAAATGGTACACATTATTGGGTAGATAAAGATCTACTGTGAAATACTGGCAAACTTCCCTCTGTACTGGAGAAAAGAATGAATATTAAAATAATGTCACAATTGAGACAGTGGGTTCATAAAGCTTTTAAGCTATTTCAGAGCAATGAGATGTCTCCTCAGCTAAATGAACACACCTTTTATGTTCAATGATAATGAAATATCTGACAGGTATACACTTTTATAACGCTATTGGCTATCTTTGACTGAAAACAACTTAAAAGTTCCTACCTGATTATACCGCTAAATGTTTATACTGGAGCGGTTCAACTTAAATACCTTTTTTTCTGGGTACTAAACTGCAAAAGGGCATCATCTGCGATCCGACCCAACAAACCTTTAGGTCCATATGATTAACCATCATTCAACCTGAGGAACACTTATATCTTCATATCTCTATAAATAACACACACAAATAAATAAAAAGTAGGATCAGGAGTTAAAGGGACACTAATGCTCGCGTCACAGATCCCTAACTAGGCTGATCAGATCAATGAATTGATAATTTTCCTCCTCAAGATGGCAAATAATAATAAAATTAATTTTTCCTTCTATCTTTCATCATCTTCTCCTAGGCATCTGGGAAGCTAATCTCTTTGCATCTGGGGAGCATTTTACAGCCTTTTAATAGTCCAAAAATAAAATTAGCTTGTGATGAACATCAATATAAATAGCAATGGAAAATTATCACATTGGAAACTTTCAGGCACAATTTCTCCATTACATTTGTGTTCACAGTTGTCTACTGGAAAGTGAAAAGTCAAAATTTTCAATTAACTCAAAGCTGATAGCCACTCAAGATGTACAGTGGCTGCTCTCATTGTGAAACTAAGAGGAAAACCTCAGATGGAGAATGACAATCTAATTAATCTGCTTTACAAAATAAAAACTTCAGTCTGCCATGTTAGCACAGACTTAATGCTAACAGTACTGCATTAAAGAAACACAGCTACTCCCCAGAATACGAAGAGGTTACAGTCCAATAAGGCAAACATTAATCTTAATACGGTACACCTAACATAACAAACATCATAACCTAGCCTAGCCTAGCCTACCTTAAACACATGCTTAGAACATTTACATTAGCCTACAGTTTGGCAAAATCATTAACACAAAGCCTATTTTATAATAAAAATGTTGAATATCTCATGCAATTTATTGAATAATGTACTGAGATTGAAAAACGTTTACTCATCATAATGTTGAAATATTGTAACACGAACCACAGTAACCCAGGGAGCGTTTGTACAGGTTTAAGGCTGCAGCCCCGTCCTGCAACAGGATATGCATGAATTTAAGTACATATGTAAGTATTTATGGATGGATGGATGCAATAATAGCTGACAAAAAAAGATCAAGCAAAGATTGAAGAAAACACATAAGATCCCTATTGCAAAGACATCAGCAAGATGTGTTTAATTAGATCAGATACATGATATGGCCCTCATAATGGACAGATGCAAGAATAGGGCTGATGATTATTGTATACAATGTTACTTTGCCAGATTCAGCATGCTGCCCAATTACAATAGGCATTACACAGTCCCGTGGCTGCAAGGTGGAAGACGTCTCAGTAGTGGTGCATAAAGGTAAGATGAGTCGATGTCTAAAGGTACTTGTAGTTTCAGCATTGTGAAGGGGATAGCAGCATTCATCGTGGTAGTCAACACCTCTGCCATTATTCACTTTCCAGCAAGTACCACCAAGTCCAGGATCAGCCCTGGAACAGTGCCAACCCTCTTGACCAACTAGTTTAGTTACCTTGCATCCTCAGCTGACCGCAGCATAAAAAAAACATGATACTTACTATGGAGTGGTGGAATATCACCAGTAGCCTGCTGCACACGCTGAACGCCTTCACAGATCCAATACTTACTGATGTTAAGCTACATTTCATTCTCACTGCAAGTCCTGTATAAGCCTCCTGTGTTTCCATTCATCTCCATTGTCAACACACCCAACAATGAAGGAATCATCAGAGAATTTGTGAGTTGTACTTGAAGCCAGTTGTGTAGAGGATAAACAGAAACGGAGACAAGATCCCCAGGGTGCTCCACTGATACCACCGTCTCTCACACACAGTACAAAAGACCATAATGCTTGGAAAAGGTATAGGGAAGAGAGGACCAGCAACGGCATGGATGGATGCAATTATTACAGTAATGAAAATGGAAACCTGAAGAACCAGACTTATGAAGAATGTCATTTATAAGGTCACCAGGAGCTGATATCAAACACACCTAATGATAATAATACACAGTTACATTATTACATTATCTGCTAGTTCAGAGCAGTGGCACCGCTAGAGATTTTGGGCCCCAAGAAAGCATATCATATTGGGCCCCCACCTCAAACCAATCCAATTATGTTCAAACTTTTTATGGCCCCTGTCACTCAGGGGCCCTTAGAAGCATCCTAACTTGCCCCTCCCCATTTACGGCACCCTTGGTTCAGACACTCCTAGACCTTCAGTAATAACAAGGGCCAGTCTAACAAGCAATTAATGTGTAAACACAATGTGGATAAAACTGGAGCATCAGGGATAAATGATTCAAAAGTGCTATGGCAAGCACAGTACTGTCATACTACTGACTAAAGTCTGGCCAGTGTAGTTGGCTACGAGTGAAGGGTAATCGAAGGGCACCTGCCCCTTGACCCGGGTCCAGTCTAAATTTAATACTGTAACTGTGGAGCTGGGAGGCTCAGCTGATCAAGGCCCAGGGCACGGCGCCTGCTACTCCCAGTTTTGTTTTTCGACACTGTGTCTTCATAGTGAGCTAAGAACAGATGGCTTGCTCCACAGCCTCCAGCCTCACTGAGCAGCAGAGAAGAAGCTCAGCTGCCACACAGGAGGGGCAGATTTTGACGTGGATATATCCCTCCATCTATCCACTTTCGATACCTCTAATCCAACTGTGGCCACGGTGATCCAGGGCCTATCCTGGGAAACACAGAGTGCAAGCCAGGACAGAATGCCAGGACCCCACTCTCTCTCTCTCTCTCTCACACACACACACACACACACACACACAGCCTGGATTTAAACTCTAAAGATGTTAGTAGTCTATCGAGTGGGCCCTCCTTTGCAGCTAGCCTCTCGTAACTGGGATAAGAAGAAGGCTGATATTCAGTTACACATTTTACTCTAAATATTTTTTTTTTAATCAAAATAAAATCAATATACTGTAATTCCCACTCTGAGCACGAGAAACAAAACACCTTCTCTGGTTTCAATGGTTTTCTCGTGTCCTTGGCCCTTAGCTGTTGCTCTCAATTCCAGTTATAGCCCTCTCTGACCCACAAGGTGAGTCTTCGACTCAAAGCAAGTCTTACCTACAACAACTTGGATGAAAAAGTAAAACATAAAATATAGCTGATCAAATCATCTTATCCCTATATCATACATTAAAACAAATAAACACAAAACCCATCGTATTTATGCATTTTGGGAATTTCAGAATGGCATCAATTTAATGTAATATATGACTCCTTACTGCACTCCGACAATACTAAAATTGGAAAATATACAAAACGTTTTGGTTTTTTGTTGTTTTAAAAAAGTGCCTTATGGCGACATTCTCAAGGTCAGAACGTAGAAGGACACTTACACTGTTAGTGACACACACACACAGATCCCACTCTGTGCCACTAAAGTAAATCAGGTCAGAATCTAATATTACTGTTCACACAAAGGAGACCACCGTGCTGGCGTGATATTCCGGAAGGCGCCTCAGGTCACTGATTGTGCATATTGTATCCTGTGTCACCTGTATTTCTCCCAATGGTGCCCCACAGATCCATGCTGAAGAAAACATCAGGTAGCCGTAAAATGAAGAAGCGTCAATTGTTTCTCATCAAATTACTGCTGATATCACTTCGTGCACACATCCACCAAAATGCATGACTTTCAGAAAGCCCCTGAAGAAATTATGAGGCAATGACATCAAGGTGACTACACCAAGGAAGGTATGATATAAAATTTTGACCAGTGACATCTGTATTTAAAGTAAAACTTCGAATGTCAGAAGCTCAAAGTTACCTGAGTATCCCAGTACACAACTGAGATTTAAAGAATCATCATAAGACTCTGCATTCTCTAACACATGAAGGTTCTTGAACAAACAGCTACAACACATTCATCTGTCTTTGATGGCCTGAACACATTAGCAATTTCCCTTTGCTGACTTGGTGTCCCTGACCAAGATATGGGCCTGGAATATGAATCGGTGGATGGAAGGACGAATGGATTCTGTTAGTCCACATATAAGCAGTTAGGCTATAACTGGCCATGGTGTCCCTAATTTGATAATAGTGTGTGATTGTGTGTGTGTGTGTGTGTGTGTGGATTATGTTTATATTACATATAATAAAAACCTTTCCACATTGTTATTTTGATGTTGTGGGGACCATTTTCAGGTCCCCACAAAGATTAGTGAATGCAATAAAAACCTAAAAATTGGACATTTCTCATATTTTGTTTGCTAAGGTTAGGGCTGGGTAGGGGTTAAGGTTGTCATGTTAGAATTAGTTTTCCCCATAGAAACGAATGGAGAATCCCCACAAAGATAGAATTACAAACCTGTGTGTGTGTGTCTGCGTGTCTGTGTACACACTGCAATGCACTGGCATCTCATTCAAGGTAATGTGCCCCGTGCTGCCTGAGATTGCCTCCATACCCCCCCGGAACCCTGACCATTATAAGCAGTTGTAAGATAGATGGATGGGTTCTCTGCTACTAATCAGGGAATGGCCTTAAAAGGCGATGGGTAAACTACACACTGAGCTTGTCATATTGGTGCAACAGTGTTGTCATAGAAACCTGAACAAGAACCAACAAGTCTCAGCGCAACACAGTGAGCATTCAACATTCATTCCACATTGTTGCAGAACATGGTAGAACAGCGTAATGTCATAAACAGTGGATAGATTCGTCTTTCTTGTGAATAGAGAATATGGGTATTTTGCTAATTCTGAAGCTGTTTAAACATCTACATAATGTTTGGACATGATAACCACTGCCACTCAGAAGATACAGTACCGTGCAAAAGTCTAAACAGCCAAAGGAAATCATGTATAAATTATGTTTATGTTGGATTACAACTATGACTTTATATCTATTGAAGTGTGTCAGCTCAGCCATTTCAAAACCGATCCTGAACTCTCCCCCTTACCTGCAGCTACCATCCAATACATCCATGTATTTGTTGAACTCACCCACTTTTACACTTCTTGTTTGGGTAATTAGTACCTCAAAAAGTTAATTCTGTAAGTTATCTAATTGAACTTTAAGTTATTTATTAATTAAATTTAACTAACTAATAGAATGGCTGAGGTGCCCCTGAGGAGAAGTCGGGGACCTAGGACTGTAATCTTCTAGCCATCCAACAAGATATCAGGAATATTTTGGAGAATATAAGATTTTCATTTACATTTTACTACTGTTTATTTGTTTATATTTCCAAGTTAATATGTGTTTTATCTGAACAAATACTACTACACAGCTGAAATCAAAATTTCCTTTGGCTGTCTAACACTTTTGCCCAGTACATATTTACCCTAAGTCACAGCACACACTACAGCAAATTTTTAGTCTTAAATTAGTTTGGAATGTCAAGAATTTAGACATAAAGGTTATTTGTATGTTCAATTTATACAATGTTGTACAGTATTTTATATTGTTTGGTCTCTTTATTCTCTCCCGCTATATGGTACGTGTGGTACCCTGAAGAGAGTCAGATTTAAATGACATCCATTATAGCTGTGAACTTCACTGATAAACTTTCTGAAGAAAATAAAGATGCAGAGCTTGCTCAGTCTCATGGACGGCGTTCCTACAATTACATCCTCCGTATGAGGTAAAAATATGGTGGCTCAGTCAGCGGCACTGTTGCCTCACACCACCTTGCATTGGGGTTTCAAACGCTGTCTCTGCTTTGTGTGCGTGTGTGTGTGTGAGTTTGCAAGATCTCCCCATGTCATGTCAGTTTATTCTGGGCACTAAGATTCCCTCCTGCAATACAGAGACATGGAGTTAAGCTAATGGGCGTGTATAAATTGTACGTACAGATCAGAGCCGCTATCTTACCTTGTGCCTGCACTTCAGGACAACACCATAGGCTCCTTGGGAAAAAAGAGAAAGAATGATAAAACATCTTAGTTAAGAGGACACACACAGTCAGCTACAAGACAAGTGTAGTTCGCTAAATGGTAACCAGTGCTTGAAGTGGGTCAGTACTCACCGGTATGCAGTACCAGCACCTCTTTGTTATTCTCTTCAGGGTACTGGTACCTCTCAGTATCTGCTGGTACTG
>JAODLD010000040.1:15234932-15251869 GCA_026781065.1 Mormyrops boulengeri | reverse complement strand
CTGGGATTTGAACCCTAACCCACACAGTGCAAGGCAATAGGGCCACTCACTAAGCCACATGACACTGAGAAAACAATTACAAAAACCGTGGGATTTGAACCCTAACCCACACAGTGCAAGGCAATAGGGCCACTCACTAAGCCACCACACTGTCCCAGCTAAGAGTCCGTAACAACAAAAAGACCCTTTCACTGGTGACGTCTTAGCCTGGTATAACTACACCATAAAACCTATTAAAAACTAATCCACCTCCATTTGGTGCACCTCCTATGAACACTGACATATTCAAATGTACTGGTATCCCACCCAGGGTGCATCTCAGTCTCATGCTCTGTGCTGCCTGGGATGAGCTCCAAATCCCCTACAACCCTGACCAGGGCAAGCAGTTAGAGGGTGGATGGATGGATGGATGGGTGGATGGATGGATATTCCAACAGATGTGCATAACAGACAAGAATAACAAGAATACCATGATAACACAAAAAGCCCAAACAGCTACATTTAAATCACCTGTGCTGAAGATAATACTGCTAGTTTCTTTGGAGTTACCTCCATTAAGTGTATCACCAACAACAATAAACAGGTTCACTTGCATAGTTTGTTCTACAGTTCATACCAGCTGTCCATCGAATGCTTAATTGAGGTTTTAAAAATACTTGTTCTAACCCAAATGTTTATATTGCATTCTGACTCTTTTTAAGGGCTGACACTGTATTGTTCTTTAAATATACAAATTCTCCACTGTAGAATGTTCTGGTCTGTTTACAATATACTTTGAGCACTGCAAGCTGGTTTACATTTCATTGTCCATTGTCTGCTCTACTGCAGTATAAGTATCATATTCTTGTAACATTATGCAACCTGCTCTAAAGAATGACAAAACCGATAAGCATCTGATGGAGAGACAGTTCAGCATTGATCACAGCTCATGTAAAAATAAAGATGGATATGAGCTGGGGACATAAACTCCAGTGAGATAAAACTATACCCAGATGTGTGAATGTGTGAGAAAGTGTGGAAGAGAGAGAAGACACTAAAACGTGCGTCACATTTTTTACATTATTATAGGAAAAATCATTTCCACGCTTTAAGTTTTCAGTTATTACTGATTTTGGCTAATATGGGAGGTTACAGATTGTGTTCTGGTTGAAGCTACGCACTCATAGCCCAACAATAGCTGCTCCAAGTCCCAGGGAACCTTCAGTGAGATACTCAACCCATATTACTTCAGTAAAACTTCTAAATGTTAGAACTGGCATTTACTGGAAGCATCAGTTAACTGGAGATGGAAAGTGAAGATGGAAACAAGCTTTTGTGAAATGATACAGAGGAAACCGAATCCATTACTTCGTAGGTTGATTTATGATAGCGGCTATTGGAGAGAATGCACTTAATTTAGCCAGTAGAGAGATACGTATATCACCTGATTAAGTTCATTCAGCACCATGATTATGGTTCATTATTATTATTATGATTATTAAATCTTCTTTACTTCCTTAACATCCCTAATACCTACTGCCTCTTGTGCTTATAAATGCTAGTCAGAACAATTCAAGAAACCCTGGTTCCACATTCCCCTAAATGAGCCATTTTATCTTTAAACCCAACCTTACTGGAGCGTCACAGCCGATGACCTAAAAAAAGAGCGTAAAAATAGCCAGGCACTTAATAAACGCTTCTCCTTACTCTTTCAGTCACAGCTTGGTGAAAAGGGTGGTTTTACAATTAGATGAATGAGGTGAGACTACAGATACATTCCTCCATTTATCCATAATGTATTTCAGTTAAGTTACCTGATACGTTTTCCAGTCAAGGATTGCGACAAGTCAGAATGATTACTGGATTCTGCAATATCCAGTGACTTGTACTTGTACCTTTTGTCATTTTAAGGCAATGTTCCACTCAGCATGGCTTTATGTTTATATTTAGGGTCAGATTATGCCTTGTGTTTTCTTAGAAATTTTTGTTACAATTTACCCTGGAAGCAAAAATTAATGCATTAAATAATTTTTATGTTACAGCCTTATTTGTCGCAAAAATAAATTCCAGCTTTGAAAAGCACACAACATACATTTCTGTTTGCGACTGGGTCCTGCTGCCGCTGATCGTGTTCTGTGCTGATTTCAGAGGCTGTACTCTGTGGTGTTCAGCAAATATCCTGTTAAGTGCCCATCTATCCGTGTCAGAGAGGACGACTGCTCCTCTTGCAGTTTAGCCACGTTCAGTACATGCTGTCATCAATTTTAAGACTGTCGGCCCTTGACACATAAATAATTTTGCAGTTCTTGTGAGTGATGAACCTGTGATTCAGGAGCTGATTCTTGCCCTGTTTACACTTCGTCTTAAAATGCATCTTGGGCAATTGGACTGCAATTGGACAGTGCTAAATACAAATTTAAACGGTCACCAAGATACATTGTGATCCAAACCCTAAAACCACTTACTGTGGTGGTCTGGGATGCATTTGGCCACATATCTAATGTATCCTAGTAGAGGATGTTACAATAATTGTGCATGGGGCAGTAACAAAATCTGAACACAAGTGGTCAGCTGGACACCTTGGAGACACATGTCAACTTACGATTGACCGCCCAAAACACATTTTAAAACCAGGTGCAAACAGGGCCTCTTTGTCCTATATCTGGCTCAGATTGCTCTAAAAACTCTCTCTTGTGCTATCTGACACATTTGGTTAATTGACATTCAACCTAACATGACTCACCTTTCTAGCTGAAATTTAGTGACTTGATGTTAAAGTCCTTTTCATGTGTTGTTTCCACTATTTTGTCCACCCCCTACAGATTCTTAATATATTGTGATACAATATGACTTAATACAATATGACAAGTGTCACAGAATTAACAAATTCTGAAAATGCTTAGCTTTCACCTCTCTTCACAGCCTGTTAAAAAATAACAAGGTTACAGAATCTGCCCTTTTTTCGGAGGGTCGGAGCAAAATCAGTCACTCACCTTCACCTACAATCCCAAGGACTTCAAATTTATTCATTACATCACCGGTGTCAGGAGTCTTCATGAAGACAAACAAGAGGAAGAGCAGAGGCGGGGTCAGTGGAGCAGAGTGAGGAGCCGGCAGCCTGCTGGAGAGCATGTGGTCCCACACCGCACATCACGCATGCTCCCTTCACGCACACATGCACCCACACACTCATGCACACACACGCACACACACACACAGGCACACGCACACACCTGAAAATGAGACAACAAACACAGAAAGGGGCCGTGTTAGTTTTTCAAGATGCATGAAGCAATGCTAAGTGTACTAATGGTACTGGTTTATTTCTCAGTTATCTCATGAAGCATCATAAGGGGCCGTGTAAAAATGATCGTACTCACTTTAAAACAAAGTTTAAAAAAATTTGTTCCTATCTCATAAAACTGTTTAGCAATGATGACACCATCCATGTAACCAAATATCTAACTTTCTCATTGATCAGGTTGTGGTCTCTCAGTCTGCATTTGTTCAAAAACTGTTTTTATTTTGCTTTTCTGATAGGAAAATGGCACTCAATAAATTCAGTTTTGTTTCAGGACCAGTAGTTCTATTTGATAATGTTACATTGGTCCCCCAAGTTCCTTGTGGTGACCTGGGCACGGTGAACATTACAAATCTAATAAACAGTTTAATGCCAGTTAGTTAAATATATACTGTTAAGTATTTAGAGGGCTCAGTTGAGAATTGTCTTGAACACTTAGTTTTAACTGCACCCAGAATTACAGCCTGTATTTTATTTATTTGAAATCAAAGTGAAACATTCTAAAATCTACCCCATTTAAATCTGCTTATTTCCATTTATTGATTACTTCAGCTGACCCATTACATAAACAGATAAAGTGAGCCAATATTTACCTTATCTTAAGTAATCAGTTAATTATGTTTTTTTTTGTTAGGGCCTATGGTTAAAAATACTTAATAAAAGAGTTGGGTATGGTTTGCTAAAAAAGATCTATGGCAATCTGAAGTCATCACAGTCACGGGAAATGAGGTAACAATAGAATTTAACGTCACTTAAAGAGGCTAAACAGTGAAACTGTTTATGTCATCCTGTCACTGAATAACAAAAAAGAATACCATGAAAATTAATTGCTACAGTAAATCTTACAATCATGCTTGAATCTAACATATATTAAAACTTCTGCTTGTTTCCTTTTTGATCAATACTGTAAGTGTCTACTGTAAAATCTGGATCTCTGCTTACCGTTCCGGATAAATCCATTACAGTGCAATTCTGTCTCTACCTCCAAGATCAGTGTGCCCAGTTTCTGAGTGGCTGTTCTACCACCAGGCCCTTAAAACTGGATTAATGTTTTGTAAATTCATCTAAAGAGTCTAGTCAAGCCATTGGGGGGCTGTCATTTGTAAATAGTATGACTCCCAACTAAAGGGAGTGAGTTCCAAATCGGAACACAAACAACTTCACACTGTGCCAAATGGACAGGGTAGTTTCAGGAGACACAGTCCATAATCCATCATGCCAATAATCTGGGTACAGAAAGAAGTTAATATAAAAACAGGTAGCCCCCTATTTCACTTATGTATGACACCTTTATCAACACCTGGCAAAAACACCAAAAATGACAGCCAAGCTTTTCATTAAAACAATATATCATCCCACTATCAGAAAATTAGATTAAATTCGTTAACTACTCTTCAAGCCTATAATGAGCCCTCAAAGCCCCAAGCCTCTGGCATGACTGAGGGGGGGCAATGAAGTGGAGATCTGGGGACCACTACTGTACATAATGGATCACTGAATCCATTTTTAGATGTAGATCTACAAAGATAATGTCTTTATTTCCCACTTCTGTTAGTGGATGAATACTGCTGTGTGATTGCCTTGCACACATGTCCCCTGCCCACAGCCCTTCCTAGTGAGCATTTCCCACACATTGATGCTGGCTGGCTGGTTGGCTGGTTGGCTGGCTGGCTGGCTGGATGGATGGATGGATGGATGGATGGATGGATGGATGGATGGATGGATGGATAGATAGATAGATAGATAGATAGATAGATCTAGAAGCTGGCTGCGGTGTGAAAGGGAGGGTGAGAGGGAGTCAGAGGAGACCGGACTGACTGCAGCACGGCGGAGCTTTTGGGAAACCATCAAGACTCCATGGCGGCTGTAAATGCGCTCCCACGCAAAAAGGGGAGGAGGCGGGGGCTCGCTGATTTGGATAAGCACCTGCAGGGAGGCGGGGTTAAGTCACCCGAGGTCAGGCCATCCATGCCACTTTGCATGCTGATTCTCTGAGCAGTGGTGATAAGAGAAACTAGATGTTAAAGCCTCTGGTGGCTTTTGAAAGTCACACTGTCTCCAGCAGCTTTCCCATTGGTTAGCTTATTTGTTCATTGTGGAATAAACCAGACAGTGATGGATCGTGTCCAGTAATGCCACCCACTGGATTTAAAATCCTTGTTTCTCCCTTCACTATTTACACAAAAAAATGGGTAGCCCTGTATAGTTATAAAGTCCGCCAGAGGCATCGACAGTGTGACCTCAGGCGATTTGTCTTTGCTTCCTACACTGCAGGTCTCTATCCAGGCTGTCCTAATAAAGAGCAAAGAAGATGCATTTAAATAGCAGAATAATTGCAAAATGCATATCATTTAGTAGCTTTCCTGTTTTTTTGACCCACGAGAGCACACACGGGGGCCATACTCTAAATTCCTACTCTGTCCTTGCCCAGCATTCTAGCCAAACATAAGAAATCAATCCTCCCTCACACTGTATGAAAAAAGCACTCAGAAGGAACTTAAATGCCCAGGAACTGGACACTGATATGGAATAGACACTTGGGGGACCCATGAGGACATAAGTTCTCTGGCACCTTCTCCATTTCATCAACTCAAGATTCTGTTGCTTGTTGCCCATGGCCATTACAGGAAAGGGAGACGTGCCTTTCTTCACTTGGGTTTCACTGCTGGCATCTGAGACACGAGCAGAGATAAGCCTGCAAGCCTGCACTGGGCCCTAGTTATATACGTCTCCTGTCCATTCGATGACGTGAGACTGCAGGGATCCAGTCTGCGATGCAAAGCCATGGATAGTCAGGATTGGTACTTCTGTGGGCAATAGGCCCCAGACACCAGAGGTGCCTTCAAAATCACATACTTACACAGCAGGTCCTGAATTTCATCAGAAACCTACAACTTAAGCTTTAATCTAGTATGTACTGTATGGGTGCATGAGAACAGTAGTCATGCATTCAGATACACTGCAGTCGCCCTCTTGCATATTGCCTTGTCATTTCCAGTGACATAGCTTGACTCCTCGCAAAAGTTAAAAGCTGTTAAGAATGATCAACAAAAAAATACACATATTTGAGTCAACTAATGTAACCGGCATTGTTTTATACTTCATACATTTGTAGAGACAGCACTTCCTCAGCCACCTTGACAAAAATTTCTGAGGAAATTAAGTTCCTCACTGCTCCACTGGCCTTGTGGGATAGCGTAGCATCCATCGACTTCGGAATCTCGCAGAACGCAGTGTGTCATCCAGGTACCGTTTGCATACTGTCTCATCCATCCTGCTCACTTTCCATCCTATATTTCGCCTGCTACATTGCAAATAAGTATGCGACTTTGGACGCACTCTTGGGCAGCTATCAGGAAAGAAAAATGCTACAAGATAATCAGGAGTCTTCATTTGTAAACACTGACATACGGCATTGTTTAAAATTTACATTTTAAAAACAACTGCAAAAAAAAAACTATACATAAAATGAAAAATAGGATTACTATTAGGCAATACATTATTACAGAAAAACAATACACAACATTCTGGGTTGGCATGAAGGGTAACACTGTGGCCGCATGCCTGACCGACTGTGGGTCTGATGTCTACAACTCTCTATGCCTATTTGGATCCGGTTTTTGTTCTGGCTTCCTCTGGATATTCCAGTTTCCTCCCGAAGCCCAATAATAAGCAATTAGGTGAATTGGCGTCTCTAAGTAACCCACAGCGAGTGAGTGCTCTGTTATAGACTGGCATCCCATTCAGGGAGTTCCCCCACTGTGTGCGCTGTTCTTTGAGAGAAATGCTCCAGTTTGTCCACAACCCTTATGCTGGATAAGCTACCGTGAAAAGTTAATTGAAATTATTGTAACACAGATATATATTCACGGCATGCACAGCCACGTCCTCCTCCTGAGACTGTTTCCATCAAAGATCGTCAGTAATCACCATAAAAATTTAAAACAATCCATCCAGAGAAAATACTCCAGCTGAAAGGAAGGGCCACTACTATGTCAAAAAAAAGTGTGTAAGAAAATTACAGTCTTTGGGTAATAAAAAAGTGTTTCAACACAGTTAAATGTGTTTGGTGGCTTTATTGTAATTTTCATATTGAAAATGGTATTAGGTGGAATGTTGCGGGAATGATGCAGATCTGTGCAACATAAAGTAAAATTTTTATTAAAAAAAATATATAAAAACATTATTTACCACTTCTGTGATCTGGGCTCATATCAAAGTATTAAACTAGCACAGCTGTCATGCCACGTGGTGGAACCAACTGCGATAGCTGATTTTAAACTCCGATTAGGACATTTTGGTCTTTGGAAACTCTTCTCAGATAATTGCAAAACATTCTATGCGCTCAATCGTTTCGCTGATGTTATCATGAATCTACAAAAATGACAATTCACTGCATCATCCTTTGCACGACCATCTGATTACTAGTACTACAGATTTAGGATGGAGAGGTGTTCGAGTGAGGGATAGTAATGTACCAACTACATACCAGAAATTTCTCCTGCATGGCTATCGCACATTTCTGTTTTATTAAAACCACAGCAGCATAATAGGAATAAGTAAATAAAACTCCCATTCAAAATGATTCAGCAGCTGACATGAATTTTAATGTAATCTCCTCTCCTTCTGTACCCATGCCAGTTCTATCACACAGCGCAGGCCGATGAGATATCAGAACAGTTTGTGAGCTAGGCTGGTCTCGATAAACAGTGCCAGCCTTCCAGCGATGGCAGACCAGATATAACCTGACCCAAAAACCGTTCTATATGAGACACCGTTAGATCAGAAAAAAAAGGTGTGTTAAAGATTCTTGGCAACCATTTCAAGCCTCGTTCGTCATGTATTATCACGACCCCTGAATGTTACCCACGTATAGTCAAAGTACCAGCACTGTATATATGCCATGTAGCTCACAGTACAACACTGACAGTTACACTAGACAATCTCTACCAGGAAAGGGATCTTACTATAAACCTCTGTTCTTTTTGGCATCTGATAAAATGTTAGCAGCACGGTATATGCCATACTGGTAAAATACTTAACAGAAAAATCACCTAAGAAAACAGGGAAAGACTATCCTACAAGTGATTTGAAAAACCGAAGATATCATTTAAAATGTGTTTAAAATGTTCTTAAGATAAAGAGACTAATTTCAGGGATTTGTGAAAAAAAAGGCATGCTTTATACAGATATCTTGATTATACAGTGTTCCAACAAGTAAGTCATGTTAAAACATGGTAAATGGTGACTCAGTTGGAAGCACTGTGGTTTCACACCTCCAGCCCTGTGGATCTGATGCCCGCCCTAGGTCTCTGTGTGTGGAGTTTGCGTCTTCTCCCCTTGTTTGTGGGTGTTTGCATGCCAGTTTCTTCACACAGTGAATGCAGTTTAGCGGACCTGCTGCGTCTAAACTGCCCTGAGTGTGCATGTGTGCGTATATCGCCCTATGCCCGGTGTTTCCTGGGACAGACACCAAGATCACAGAAACCCTGAACTTGATGCATGGTTCTGGGGAAAGAACGAATGAAAGCGTAGCAAAATCATCAAACCAAATAGTTTATATTATTGCATTCTAGGCTATCTAGCTTACTTGGAGAAAACAAATATATACTGCAACAAAAAACACGAACGTCAGTTACAATCGGTTCTCTCTCACTACCAAAAGCAACGTCCAAATAGCGTACTGCGTTAAGTAAATGCTCTCAAAAACATATACGCACTCAGACACACACACACGGTCATTATTAGAATCATAATACTGTATCCTCATGCGTTTACTTTTCTTTTTACGTTCACTGGTACGCCAGAAAAGGTGATGGGATAATACCATTTTGGTTTCCTTGGTGCTTCGGCGCATGATATACAATACGAGATTAAAGGATACCCACTCACGCCTAAACTCCATTTTTACATATACAGGCATTGCAGCTTTAATAGAAAGTAAACGGTCGGTACCTGTAATGTTATTTCGCGAAGGTTATGTGGCCAGCACCGCTGTCGAAGATATGCAATGAAAATTGCGTTTTAAGTGCGCAACCCCTGCATGTTACTTCTGATGACGCGTCGTGTTACGCTTTTCAGCGCTTGGTATTTTTCGGTATACTGTACACTTATATGGAAAAGACCCGGTTGCCACTAGTGACAAACTCACCCACGGGTCCCCCACCATCCTTTCCAGTATGTAAAATGTACGCCTGTATTAATACACATATTACAGTATTTAGAGGAGACAGCGTAACCATCGCATTGCAAAATACGTTCAAAATATACTTTAATCGTCGACGAAGCTGGTATATTTTCAGTTTTATTGATATTAAAGAAAACATCGACTGTGAGATCTTGATGATTATGTGCAGAGCGTATCACTCGTTACCACAAATACTTCGACCTTCGGTATTAATATAAATAGATCAGCGGCAGCTAGTCTCTAGCAGGCATCGTGCTGAGAAGCGAGAAACCCACATGCGCACGCCGGGGTAAGACATGAAGGTACACGGCAGACCAGCACCGGTGAGTGCGGCTGCCTTCCACAATGTTTTCCATCCTGCAAAATGCCTGTGTGCGCAGTGTGGCAGCCTCAGCATCCTTATTTATCACAGCCAACTACTTACATCACAAAACTTACTTCTACAGAAAATCAGATAAATCCCTGCTATAACCTACAAATTAGTTGCGCAAGAAGTATGTTACCAAAAACTAATGCGTCGTGTGGCACGTTTAAAATACAGTTGCCGGTACGAATACCTTTCTTGCGTCCAATTCTAAAGCGATAAGGCTGTCAATTCGTTACAAAAGCGATATGCAGCACGTATGTATGTATTTATATATATATAAAACTGATAATACTCACTCAAATGATGACAATTAATGGATTGAATTCACTCTCATGCACTGCCGATGTTCTCATTGCAGCAGCAACAGTAACCAAACCCTTAGTTGACAACCTACCACGGTTATTAGCAACAGCTGCGGCTTTCTGCATGAAGTAACTGTAGCCAATCGAATCTAGGAAAAAAATTATCGCGACCACGCCTTTGCTATCGGGAACCAATCAAAATAGTGGAAACTGCATCAATGCTATAAAAGCGGGGTCTCGTTTCTTTCGGTTATGATGTATAGTAAGGCCGTTGAAGACTGCGGGCTGGTGGTTCACAATTAAGGATGCTTTTTCGTGTAATCCGGATTCCAACAGCCTGTTTTTATCTTACGATCGTGACCAATGGTAATAATCAAAAGACTGGTAGACCTCTTCGTGATATTTGGTACTGCAATGTGCTATATGTAATAATCCCTCAGATAAAATTATTTACATGTACAGATATCCCAACCCTCCGGACCCTGTCAAGAATAAACGGTTGAAGGATGGATGGATGCTCTAATTCATTAAAATATCAGGGCCGTAGCCAGAATGTTTAAAATACCGAGGTCAAAAGTGTGTTAGCCCTTCCTAGGGAAACTCATCATCTGTATGTCAGAGAAATTACATATTAGACATTATCTAAGTGTCTGTTTTTTAAAAAATACATGGAAATATATCAGACCAACAGATAAAACTATCAATCTCAACACAGTGTTCAGTTTAGTGTGAAATTTATTAAATGAATGTAACTTTTGAACCTCGCCCCATGTCCTGTACTCATTAGGACTGGCTGTCGGTGGATTTTATGAAGTTTGTCCGTTTGTTGCTGCTGTCTGTAGCTGCTGCTTGGTGCAAACAGTGGTGTGTCATTTTTGGCCTGGAGTTTGCTGAAGACTGAGACTGGCCATCTGGACATCTTTGTCCCCTTGGTTACTACACAGCACACAGGAGATGAGGTGAGACTGGGCAGCCGTGGGTAGCCGACGCAAGACTGAAAGGGTTTGCGTGCAGTCGATTTTGAATAACCTGGCTTGTCAAATTTTAGTTATGGGAATTCTTGAATGTATCATGCATAAACAGTACATACCATGTACATGCTTAACGTATAACTTATTTGAATATCTTCAGTCGATTTAACTTAATAGGATTCATGTTACAATAAACATTTCATTTGAAAAATTATAAATTATTTATTTTAAATATAAACATTAAACCATCTCTTAACTCATGTCTGAATCCTGAATTTATAGTATTAATGACCAGGTATTCATAGAAAGTTACTCTGAACGTGCAAAATAGGTAATAATATCTGACAAACTGAAAAAATGACATATTCCAGATTGGCGCTGTAAAGACTTGTGCCGTCCTCAAGTGTGAACTGCAGGCAGCGAGAGAACAGCCTTGCCGATCAGATTTAGCATTAACTGACAACGGTCTTGGAAACATTTAGATTATGCTGCCCCCTAGGTGGCAATCAGTCAGTTCGCTATTTTTTTTATTGTTATATTTTTTATGAATTGGACAAAAGACATCCATAAGTAAATTATTTAAATTGTTGCTCACAACCAGGACGCTCAACTGGCTTCGTAAAGCATCATAATTAAATTTGTCACGTTATTTCACCCACAAGTTCTTCAGCCTTTGAGCTATAACACGTATATAGTTCATTTAACTTTCTTGTTTACTACATGATTATAACTGTATTTCCGATTCATGACTTCTGACAGCCACTACCATTTAAATCAGGTCTTGACAATGTGACAAAGTTTGACAGTATACGCTTTTGTTTTGGCAGACATTTAAAGGTGATTTTAATTTTTTCAGGTATAAAAGCTATATATTTTAAGTACCCCTTTAAATACATATAAGTAAACTTTTCAACATTTACAATAATATTATAATGTCATATGTAATAATTATATATACACATATTTAAGTGATATTTTGAAACAATTAGTAATTGTCTTCAAACACTTAATATATTCCATATTCACACAGGAGATGAGGTGAAGCTTGGCTGACGTGGGCAGCCGACGCAAGACTGAAATTGTTTGCGTGCAGTCGATACTTTTGAATAAACTGGCTTGTCAAGTTTTAGTCATGGGAATTCTTGAATTTATCATGAATATACGGTACATACCATGTATATGCTTAATGTGTAACTTACTTGAATATAATAATATAGTGTAATATGTCATAATTATATGCACACATATTTAAGTGATATTGTGCAATAATTAGTAATTGTCTTGAAACACTTAGTATATTCAATATTTAACAATTAAAGTGCAAATGTTGAACACCTTGCTTTATATCAGTTGCTTCAATAACAGTGCAGAAGAACAATAGAAAGTTTGGGAGAAAGAAAACTTACGAAATGATTTGAATGGTTTAGCGTATACCCGACATCCATACTGTTTATGTTGTATAGCATCGCGGCATAATTCCAATCTGTTAATTCGTCTCAGGGCACACGCTATCATAGGATAAGGGTAATTTTGCGAAACCAATGCACTTAACCGCTTAATCCTATTGGACTGCCGGAGGAAACCCGTACGAACGCGTGGAGAACATGAAAACGTCACACAGTTTTATATGGAAAGGGGAATCTAACTCATATATAGCTATACAGTGAGTACCGGAGTATCTAATTGGAAGAATTCCTCGTGGGGCGCCCTGGCAATGTGCTAGTGACTAGCATCGGGAAATTTTATGTTAACGGTATAGCAGGGGGCACTCAACAAGCTCGGTAAATTGTCGTCGGGGACCCCCCTCCAGCTCACAAAATCCCCCGACTCCTGGGCCAGTCTGGGGTGTAACATTCCGGGCTGAAAAATACCCACCTCCGGCCCTGACTACAGTCACCGAGCGACCACTAGCCATATGGTGTGTTATATTGCTAAAATAAAAGTTACTACGTATTTACAAAGTTGCTCTGCGTCAAAAATGTAAAGGGTTATTTTCAAATTCAGATAGCAATCACTTGTGATACATAGATTATAACCTTGATTCTTTGCCATTAACTAATGATTTAAATATAATGTTTCAGTGGAATTATAACTATAGATGACAATTTAACAAAATTTTACAAAGCAAAAACAGATGTAGACCTCATAAAGAATTGGAAAGCCTAATAATCTATATAATTTATAATTGTTTCACACATAATAATTTATGGAATTTGCAGTATTATATTTTACACGTAATTTAAAAATATTTACATAATGTAATGGGTGTAATGTTTTGTACAGTTCAATTCCTGTATGCAGACAGCATTATTTTGTTTACATTGTCTAGACTCTAGGTCATATGCATGGTGTATATAGTACACGTTGTCATATATTTGTTCTGTATTGAAAAAAAATGTGTGACAGAAATTTGTTGGATAAAATAAAAACCGAACAACGTGAATATCTATCAAGTGTAATTACAGTGAAATTAATGTAAAGAATCACTTTATCGCTTTAAAATTCAGATCAAATCTCTTGCCAGTGATTTCATCATAATTTTCGCTCCCCTTCCGCCCACATAAAAACAGAAAGACAGATGAATCATTGGCGCTTTGTTTACGTAAAACTTACACTCACCAGCAGTATCATCTTATAATACATCCTTATCCTTAACTGATTCAGCAATAGATCCGTAATATTGTAAGATACAGAAAAGGTTAAATTGGGCGGGCTGGGAAAATATTAATATCATATTTGAGATTTTTCACTTTTTCTACATTCATATGAGTGATCCACATGTATGCTGTATATAATTCAATATTATCACATAAATGGTTAAATGAATAATAAAGAAAAAATCAGCACAAAACATGTGAAAACATAGGCCTCGAACACATGCCTTAATCAGAAGGTACCAAGTTTTCCTTATAGATTATCGAAATAAAGAAATGATCATTCAGCTTTCATAGAATGAGAAAAGGGGGGTTTTTTTAAAAGCGACTCCGACTCCCACTGGGACGTTACGCGCGCGTGACGCGCAATGTCCCATAGAAGCGCATCCCAGTCTCGCGTGCGGGCCGTCGCGTCGGCACATGTGCGCATGCGTACCTCCCTGCGTACAAATATGGCGTCTGTGCACTCGAGATAAGGAAAGTGTTCAGTTCTGTGGCGATCTCTAGGAGTATTCGGTAAGCTAATTGCCGCTTTCTAACCGCCGAAACGGTTTGTTTTTTTGGTGCTCCTCGGGCTTCCGTGAAGATCCCGCTGCCGAGACCTCAAACATTTTACTAACGGCACACGGCGTGTGTGTTTTTGAGGGACTACGCGCTTTTTACCCAAGCTGTATCGTAATATTGAGTCACTCCCCAGTGCTTGGTGCGCGAATGAGGGAAGCCGTCCACATGTAATGAGGACCAGTAGACTTGATTCTTTTTTTTTGTATTTATGTGTGGTTTAACCTTGGCGATATGTGGACCGGGCTGTTGACAGAGGGCGCGGCGAGGCGAAGTACGCCTGCGGACACACGCCCCTGTCCAGGGCAGCTGCAACTTTTCCCTTTCCCCCGTTTTTTTCAAAACACGACCTACAGCTTTTTACATCATGGAAACGTTCAGCTCCCGCTCCTACGTGCTGCCTCACATCGGCACTGCTGGGCTCCCCGCCGTCGCCGGTGCGGGACGTTTTCAGCATCTTAGTTGAGTTTATTCGTGCGTGTTAAATCTTGGGGTGTGTGACACCCACACGCCTCCCTTGACCGGGGGGCGGGGGCCACGGAGCTCTGCGCCGTTTATCAGCGGCTTTTTTTTTCCGACAGAAACTTTTCGAAATTTAACGCGGCGCTGCAGCGGGGGAGACATTCATCCTCTCTGCACTATTACGCGTACTTTTTTGTGGTTTCGGGCAGTTTCTGCAAACTTTACCTTTTTGTATGCTTTTCGTGGGGGTGTAGAAAACCACAGCTGAGCAGTTATTTTTAGTTTTTAAACTGTTTGGTACAAGCAACTTCCCAAGTTTGGGTAAGATGTTTTGAGTTTGTTTGTTTGTTTGTTTGTTTTTATTTTTAAAAACATTCGTTGCTAATCAGGTTTTATATACACAACTACGGACCTGTTTCTGATTGTGTCTCCGTGAATGGCCACCGATCGGGGGCAGCAATGATATCGAGAATGACATGGAAATAAAACATATAAAGAGAAAAGAGAACTACTTTCATAGAAATTTTGGAAGAGATGTGTATACAGTAATAAAGAAGTGACGGTGAAATGAATTATTAGAAAAAGTTTCATTTAAAAAATTTGACAGCCTTTTGGAACTGCTCATGATTTTAGCGTGATATCGTGATGCGTTTATTTCGGAGGCTTTTCGCTTATTTCTGCAATTATTTCTGACTGGCAAAGGGGGGTACCTCTGAAGCACCTGTTTGAAAAATCTGTGTCGTTTAAAAACTGTACACGAAGAATGTTAAATCTGATATTTTGTGAGCAATTCCTGTTAGTTTTGGGGCTGTCTCCCAGTTGATGATTCTTGCTAAATAAGATGTGATATTCTGAAGACTTTCTGACTGTTTATTTTCTTCAGTCTTTAGTCCTCATCACAGAAAGTCGTTACCAGTCTCAGTTTAACATTATGATGTTCCCTAATTTCCTCTCGTTTTCATTGTTTCAGTTTTGTGTGTGTGCGTGTGTACTCTGAAACGAAGGATGGCACTTATGTCCCAAATGCCCCCCATCCCATGTGCAATAAGAGACTCTTATGTTGTTTAATATCATACTGTATATTCATTTTTAAATACACACAGTGATCTTTTGCCTTTTAAATTATTTTGATGTATTTTATTTACATATTTGTTACAAAATAATTGGTGTTGCCCAAATGCTTGTTCAGCTGTCATTACCTGGCTTGAACAAAAGATTCTCTTATCGCACACTGAAAGGCAGAACACCTTTCACTAATGTTCACGCTGACGCTTTATGTGCAAATTCTAGATTTCTGTTTGCTTTTTTCCCCCCTTTCACTCCCACTGTTCAGCTGATTTTTTTGGGGGGATCTGTGCCAGTAACTGGAATGTTGCTGGTTCAAATGCCATGAATGCCCATAGTTAATTCTACTCCATTGGGCCCTTGAGCAAGGCCCTTAACCTGCTTCGTCCTGGGTATGACATTAATCTACATCCAGTGCTATACGGAGGTCCTCCAACTTACAGGGAATAACCTGCGGGTTGGTGGCAGGATTGGCACCCCAGCCACTGGAAAAACCTCACACTGGTCCATTTGGACTGGTGTGGTGTTGAGGTATCACCCGCCACATGGCCGCACTCAGGTTCTCATCCCTGAGGTGGTTTGTCATGTAGTGGGTGTGGCAACGCGCTGTATTAGTGCATGCTCCTTACCTCCTCTAATATGACCTTCACACATGGGCTTGTTGGAGGTCTTTGTTCCTGACACCACGTCACACCCCCACTTCATTGTCCCTGCAGGTCCTTGAGGTCAGAGACGACGTGTCCTACACTAACTACTGGGCAGTTTTCACCCCATGGCTCTGCTCGTGCTGCATGGGGCACTATGCAAGCAGTAGAGTGGTTATGCTTTCTCTTCTGGGTTTAGAGATAGTTTGTGCCTGGTGCTTCAGTGGCACAAACCATGTCTTTCTGAGTGGATGCAGCACTACCATCGTTAAAAGGTGGCAGTAAATTCTTTTTGTATTACCCCTGTTACTTAAAACCTCCATCCAAAGAAATTAAAAAGATTGCTTTATTTGCCATTTGCACAAGTCTGAGTACGGTTGGGGGGGGGGGGGGGGGGGGGGGGGGGGGGGGGGGGGGGGGGGGGGGGGGGGGGGGGGGGGGGCG
>JAODLD010000040.1:15201257-15227494 GCA_026781065.1 Mormyrops boulengeri | reverse complement strand
CTCTTATGTCCCAGTGTTCCCTGCTGTTTTGGGGCCTGGGTACTTTTTTTTTTTTTGCTGCTAATCGCTTACTTACTTGATTACTGAATTTCTCCAGAGGAGGCAATCTGTGTCCTCACACAGGGCTGGCTAATGGAGAGCTGCTTGGATGAGAGACTCTTCAATCTACACTTTAGAGTCATTGCATAAAAAAGCAGTCTGTGTTTACTTGTTTATCGTTTCAGCTTTGAATTTGTTGCTTTTCAGTGCCCATGTGATTGTGCTTTAATGATTTCCAGGAATATGCAGAATCTGCTTCTCTCTGAGCTTTGTGATTTTTGAGAAATGTAGGGATTTGTAGAAAATAAGAAGATTGCTGGGTCCTTTCCCACGTTTTATATAATTTTGTTTTATTAAATTAGGGATGCATCAATACCATTTATTATTATTATTATTTTTTTTAGAGTGCGTATGAGTACTGATGCTCGGTTTATGATACCAATGCCACTTAGAGCCGGGTGATGTCTAAAAATAATATGCAATGATTTAATTTTAATAAAAAAAAAGGGGGATAAACACACTTTTTTTTTTTTTTTTTTTGCCAAAATAAACATAAAAGCACAGAAATGCGAAGCGGGTTTTTTGCTTGTCAATTTTTTCCCCCATTTTTAATGTATCGTCGATACAAAAAATACCACGGAAATGTATGTGTTGGTGCATTGTCACAAGTACATGATGTCACTGATACTAGTATTGGTATCCATGCAGCCCTATCATAAATCCTAGGCAGACCTTTGTGAGTGTGCTGTTTTCATTACTGTTACTTTGTGTGTATTAGAGAGTGGTTTTCCCATCTAGGTGGGTATATGGTATATGGACTGTGTTTAGTTTTCTTACCCCCAGACCTCATCTGCCCCATCTCTCCCTAGGTGCATTTTGGCCCTGAGGTCAATGGGCCTGGTTCTGGCTGACACCAAAATTAGCTCCCCTCGACCTGACACCTACTGTAGATTGTTCTGCCTCCTTGCCTCAGAGGGAACTCAAACGTGAGAGGAAATAGCTGGTTTGCGGTGTAAATCCCAGTGGATTTACACTCCTACTGGAATATTTCTGTTTGTTATGATGTCTACAGAGTCCAGAAGTGGAATGACCTCAGGCTTATGTTCAGTGCAATAAGACTAATGATTTAAACTGTGGGGACTATTAATATCTCTCTTGTGTGTATATTTGTACTTGCACACATACCACTTGCCAGGCTGTTCTGTCTCTTGGTTTTCAAGGCTTTTCCAGCAGATTTGGTTTCAAGGACAATTTAAACCATTGTTTGTACTTGTATCGTTTTTTTTTTGTCTTTTGGGGGTGGGTTAAGTGTTTGAGTGTGAGAGAGAGGATTAATGTTTTACCAGTGTAGATAAGTGTTTTGGTTTTTCCTGTTGTATTTTGTGCAGATTGCTGCAGACATAACTAATGTAGAAGAAGAATTTTAACTGTTGAGACTAAGGGATGCTGTTGACGATTAGTCTGTATGTCATCTCGGGCAATGTCGGTAGGTGCTGTGAGACCTCAGTCAAAGACATTGCCAAAGAGAGGACACTTCCTGATCAGGGTCACTTAATCTTCTTTAAAGCCCCACCTTTAAAAAAAAAAAAAAATAAATAAAAAAAAAGGAGGAGGAGCCACAGAGGTTGAAGCAGTCAGTAGACTGAGTCAGCTCTGGTTCCACGGCCTCTCTGTGCAGACCACCGCTCATTCAGCACTCTGGCTTGGGGGCTGCTTGTTGCATTTCTGCGATTCTGACTCCTGTCTGGTTTGAGTTGGACCTGTTGAGGATGCTGAGGTGGCTGTGCGCACAGGGCTGACCTCAGAGTCGTCACGCTGTGTGGTCAGTTTCCATCCTGATTCTGTGTGGCTGCTCCTGTTTTGAAACTCTGTCTCCTGCGTTTGTTTCCTCTAGCTGTGTCTCTACTGAGGATAGTCTATTGTATGTGTCTTTTGAGTGGACTTTTTCACTCTTAGGACGTTAAATATTCCCGGTGTGAGAAGAGCATTTCAGATGTGTTTGTGTTTTTTTTTTAATTTTTATAAACTCGAGTGTCTGGAATCTGTATAGGCTGAAATTACAGCATCTAAATGCATAGAAGTTATATTCATGAATGTATATCTTTTTGTAACTTCTAGTACAATTAATGTTGTTTTCTTTATTATGGCCAGAGCTTTTTACTTTCGTTTGGGATTTTGTAACATGTAAGCTTGCTCACTGTGTCTTGCTCTTATCGTATAGGATCTTTAGTCTGCTATATTCGGTTGTAACTTGATCAGATATTGTGGGGGTTTGCTATACTCTTGCAGATGGTAATGTTTAACTGGGCTGGTTATGGGTATTTACAGTAATTTCCGTCCAGCCAGGCTGAGGCCACGTGGTTGTGATTTGCCTCTCTCCTGGGAAGGTTAGGGGCACGCTGCTCCTTGAACTAGACCGTGAGCAGCAGTCTGTGAAATTAAATGCTTGTCTTGAGCACTCTGTTCACTGAGCTTAGCTACTGTCCTAATGGGGATCTAGCTCTATCTTCTGTTGTTTTCTACCCAAAGTTTACCTGCACTGGACTTTACTCTTTGTTCTTTAATCTTTGCTGGAATCTTTCTTTCCATGGTCACTACTAGTTCTTCTCCTATGAGGTCCTGTGCATTTCCAAATTCACAGTTTTCCCAGTATAGGAAGGATCCTGCCAACATGCTGGAAATATGGTGTCTTCTCTGTTCCTATCAGAAACATCCCAATAGAGCCGTAATATTTCTTTGTGTTAAACATCACTTTATTTTATAGTGCCGTCGTTGGCCATCAGTGTTGAGCAGATGCTTTTGAATTGCAAATAACTGATGGTTTTCCAGGAAGGACTGTTGTGGGTAGTTTGGACAGGAACATGGCAAGGAAAGTAGCTTGTTTATTGAAAATTGTTGCCATCAGAATGCAGCGTATTGCAGATAAATGCAAATGCACGTAATAGGGTGGGAGCAGAGGTCATATTAAAAGGCTCCCCTTGATCCGCTCCAGTGACATGAACTGATTAACAGTTCCCAATGTCTTTTGCAAACCAAATGGGTTTTCATTGTCTGTTTTGTTTCAATAGCCAATGAATTTTTTAAATAATAATCCGAAAGGTAGAAATATCTGTGAAGTTTCTGGGATTCATCGTCTCTGTTTGCAGCAGTGTTAAAATAACTATGAGAAGTGTAAACCTTTACACAATGTAAGCATGTCATTTTATTTTTAGGTCAAATCTTCCATAAAACAGGTCATTTATAAAAATCATCAGAGCGGTGCTAAGTAACTGGAGTTTTAATAGTTAATATGTAGTCCATTCATAAGGAATGAAATTGACCGATCTGTCAACATTTCAAAAGATTCCTTTTGTAATACCTTGGACTATTTATGCATTTCCCTTTTTGAAGTTATATTATACAGTTTGGTGTTTTGAATATAAGCTGAGGCTATATGCAGCAACACTACTGGCAGATCTGTAGTGTATTTTACCGTCCATTTAAATGGTAAAAGACTGATAAAACATTAGGCTTATGTTAGAGTATAGTATAGTTCAGGTGACCAGTGTTGTTGGTGAAGTAGCCCATCACTGATCACCTCTGCTCTGCAGTACCTGGCTGATACTGTGATAGAATTGGGGGGGTTGATGGTGAACTTTCTGAAAAGGTGTTTGCTCTACAGATACAGCAGTCCCTTGTTCTCCTGTTTGCGCTGTGTAATAATACACTTGGAGTCTGTGTCAGGGACAGAAATGCCTGCAGTAAAAGCAGGGGCCACTGCAGGGGTGGCAGTAAACCCCAGGAAGTTCTCAGGTAGCACCAAAAAAAAAAACACTGAAAACAGACCATAGTGAAATGTCTCCAGTACATATAGTGGAGGAGAGTCACTTCATTAAAGGAAGACTATAATTGGCATGTTTTTTGGAAAATCTGAATAATAATTTTCTTTGAAGATTCCTGTTTGTGTGTGAGCAATTAGCATGTATTACTTGATGTGAGCGGGGTTATGACCAGAAACCAATAGATAATCCTTACTCAATTTACTGAAGTTTGTCCATTTTAAATATCAGAGCTGGGTTTGGGCGGTGTGGTTGGATTTGATTTCTGGGCAGAATCTGACAAGCTCTGGTATCCAGTGCTAATTTTTGCATGGCCAGTGGGGCTCAGAGTGCAGTTAACCAAAGTGATGGTGAAATTTCATGTGGTTTGTTAGTGGCGGTAAGCAGCTCTCTTGTCTATGGCCTTGCCTGATGATGCTTCCCCTTTTCCACTCTGCAGTCACCCTGCCGAAGGCGCTTTCCACCCCTGTGTCTTCCCCCGCCAAGCCTGCTAGGCGCACCATGCCATCTTTGTACCGCCTGACTGGTCCCCTGCCGCCTCTGCCTGTCCGTAAGGGGGTGCGGGGACGGCGCCCCAAGAGCCAGACCATCACGTTGCTGAAGGCGGCAGTGGCCACAGCACAGAATGGCATGCTGCAGACCCCGGGGGCTTCTGGCTTGTCTTTGGCCCCCAGGCCACACAAGAAGAGGGGGCCAAAACCTGGCAGTAAGGTAGGGATGAACTGGGAATTGTCTTTTTCCACAACGTGGAATTTTCTTTTCATCTTATTCGATTTACCTATTTCCTTATAAATGGAAAAATGAACACTGGTGACTTCTGCGGGTCTGCAGTGGAGGCACAGCTGCAAAGACTGATCACATGACTGTTAACCCCCTCTCCCCAGAGGAAACCACGACCTATACAGGCTGCCATAGCCACACCGGCAGCAGCTCCTGAGACGGGAATGTCTGGCACCCATATGTCTGCAAATAGGCCGAATCACCGAAATGTTAGTCCCGGAGTCACCTCTACAGGTACAGTATCAGTGCCTTTCCCTGCACCTTCTAAGAGTGCTTTTCCACACACACTTTTTCGGTACTTTCCCTTTTCCATTGACTTCTGGTCAAATACCAGTACCAAAAGTTTCAGTACCTAAAGTACCAAACCAGCTGGGGTACTTTTTTGGTACTTGGTTACTTTGGAGTGGGATTTGGTAGCGCTCTCTTTGTCAATTTGATTATGCAAAACGCCTGCCTCTGAAACACAATACCACCACTGTCTTGAAAAAAAGTTGCAAACAATGATTAATGAAGTTTAAAAAAAAAAAAAAAAAAAAAGTATGCGTGGACAAATGACAATCTGGTTGTAAGAAGCAGAAGATGATCTGGATAGCATGCCTTGAAATAAAAGGTATTTGTTGTAATATATACTGGGGCTGCACGAAAAATAAAATATGGCGATGTGATTTTGTTGTAATAAATTTTGGGAGATTTATAAAGCAAAAAGGAGTTCAACATAAATGAGTTTCTCACAAACCCATCCGAGTGATTTTAAGCAAGGACGAAAATTATCGGAAAGTGCATGCACAGCTCATGCAAAATCATCGATCATTTAAAATGCGGTGCTTGCTAAGTTTCGTATCCTCTGACAGAGTAGAAATGTTTCGGTGAAATTTAAACCCCTGGCACTGCAATGTCCGGACAGTGTGAAGACACGGAAAAGCCTTATCTCAATGTAGCTGACTAGCGATGTGAGAATAGCATGTGCATGACATGCGGTGCTGGTATTAATATCACACATCGTCCACCTCTAGATTACTCTAAAACCATTTTTCAAATTCAGTACGGAATTCCCCGTTTCACGTTATGATGTCATTCAGCAGTGGTGCCAGTTTTTACACCAGCGGGAACCCAACACTATGAAGTACCTTATGAAAAGATATCTTGCGGTGGTAAAACGCCCTAAAACCTCACTGTACAGGCTTACAAGCCACAGAATCATGCCTGTAGAGCACCTCCCTGTGAGAATATTCAGTTCTCTATTGTTTACCATTCTAAAGCTCTCCACTAAACATGTATGACAACTGTCTGTCAATTGAATCACTGCCAGCCTTGACCTTTGCCTTTCTGTTCCCCTCCTACTGGTGGCACAGTGTGCGTCTATGTGAATAAAAGGGGAAGCTGTGGACCACACCTGGATAGAAAACAGACACAGCAGTTGCCAGACCACTTTGGACCAGGACCTGTCAATACGGTCCTACGACAGACGGTCCAGGCCTGTCTGGACTGTGCCTACCAACCCAAAATCCTGCTGAACTTCCTCAAGTCTGAATCGGAAGGAGGGGAGGTTGTGAAAGGTACTCTGCTCCACAACACACTCTGCTGTTAGTGCTGAGTAAAAGCACCCTTGTTCAAGAAGGTCTGCACCTCTTCAGTTTTCCTATTGATGTAAGGCCAGCTGGCCAGCCCCCCAGCCCCCCAAAAATAACACAGCTTTTCTTTGTACATATTCAAAGGAAACTATGACCCAGGCTTTAACATGGAACTGACACATATTTAATACTTTCTTTGGTATTTGTTTAAAGAGAAACCTCTCCTATTTCTTTTTTGGTTTCTAATACTAAGTTTCCTATAAAATGCATCCATCTCTATATATTCCAGTTACAGTAAAAGTAAGGTTTTTTTAAGTTATTATTCTAAAAATAAAATAAGTTGTAGTTCCGTTTTATTTTTTTTTCTCCTCTGTGCTCCAAAAAGCATCAGGAACCAAATGAAATTAATGTCTGTGTCCTTTTCACTTCAATATTAGACCAGTATTAATCTGAAAGCTGGAGAAATATTGTTGTCAGGGGTGTCAGCTGTGATTTCTGCATTGGTGTCCCAGTGCGGGCCGATGCCGGGGTCCGCTACGCCCAGCTGCCGTCCGCCAGCAGCCCTGCCTTCGTATTGCGCTTCCTGGAGAAGCTGTGCCAGCACCTGCAGTGTGAGAACCTGTTTAGTAACCAGCCCTTCAGCCCCTGCGGCTCCACAGCTCACCCTGTCTACGACAGGAGCAAATCAGGTGTGGCAACCGGGCCCTTCAGTCTTTGTCTCGCTCACTCGTCGTTTGTGCTTCGCCGTTTATGAATTTGCGCTGTTTTATGATCATTACGTAAGACATTTAACATTGAGCGTGAGGCATGCAGGTCGGCATGTGACCTTTCTGCACCTCCTGTTAATGTGAGTGCTAACACTCCAGGCTTGTGGGTTTACGACTTCTCTCTCTGCAGTAAAAGAGGAGACGGGAGAAACTTTGCTCATTAACCGTGAGACTAAGCGACTCCCTCGAGATTCTCCCCCCTACACAACTCCTCTGTCCCCCAAACTACTCCACACAGAAGCCCACCCCTCTGAAGGTAACCACCCCCTACCAGTGTATGACGATGCAGTCACACACTACAAAGAACCAACACAGGCTAATTATATTGTCTGTCTGTCTGATCACATTTTTAGCCTGCGCTCTGTAATGAGGCTGAAGGTTTTGATTGCAGCTGTAATGCCAAATTTTATGAAAAAGATGCTTGTTTTTTCATTACAAGGCCTAGCCTGGATAACGGCTCTGTTTTAAATGAGACTTCATAATGGCGTGCATCATGATTAAATTGTCCTCTGTCTGTGTAACACGCATTATGTAAATATTTGCATGTGGCATTAATTCACGGGGTTGCCTTGGTAATTCTTCTTGTGTCCATGGGGGTCTGGCTCAGGGCTGAGGCACAGGGGGGTGGGGGGGGTGGCTGTGAGTGTTCCTGCTGAATCCGGAAACACGAATCTGACCGCTGCGTGCCGTCCATTCCCAGCCGAGACGCTGCCTCATGAAGAGAACAGCCTTCTGAAGGAGTCCATGGACTCCGCCTCCAACTCCATGGCCCCCCTGGCACTGCGTCACCCCCCAGCAGGCAGCCCCTACTACCCCGCCATGCGTCGACTCTCGTCCACTCGCCAGCACAGGATGGTGGAAGGTAAGCCTCCATCACGCTGGTTCACTCTTGCTCATGACTGACACCTTTTATACTGGCTTGTCGCAGACTACAGTAATGTTTGCTAGTAATGTACGGTTAAAATGTTTAAAAACATTTTGCGGTGCCACTTCACAATAAGGCTCCCCATATAAAGGATTTTTGAATGGTTTATAATCTGGTTATTAATTAGGTTGTAACACTTTGTAAATTATTAATAGACAATTTTAAACAAGTTATAACAGTTTGCTTTTTATCAATAAGTTACTACCATTTACAAGTGGCAAAAGGGAGCCTTACTGTAAAATGGTACCCATTTCGCAATTAAAGCTTGTACCGTTGGTATTTAAATTGGCTTTTGTTAGTGGCAAATTTCAGAGGTTGGTTCAGACTGCTATTCATTAAACTGTAATGTTGCCATCTTGTGGACATTACTTGTAATTGAGCACGGATCATCTTTTTAATTTGCCTGTAAGCATAAAGGATATTTAATTGATGCATAGTGTTGAGCAAGCCATTAGTTAAAAGTGCCTATATTTAACTACAGGCTTACAGTTCTTTCAACTCTGTAGAACTTTTCTTTCTCCTGTCTGAGCCATCTGATCTGCCTACTATTGCCTTCTGCATTCTTGTACATAATAACAAAATAATAAATGACACAGAAATATCTAATATGTAATATGCGATATGTAAGTAAGACAGCCGGGCTTTTGAAGGTGAAGTCCACACACAAACAATGAAATATTAATTGAAATCTGGGAAACCAAGGGGTGCTGCATGCTTTTTGTTAAAAGTTGTTACAGCTGAGAAAATGAAAGTGAAGCTGACTTTACCACGGTGTTATCGTAAAGGTTTAAACCTGAACCCACTTTCAGCTATCCGTCCCTGGTATTCTTGCTTGATGGTGTATGTGGGGATTTGAGGATCTATACTGACATATATTCCAGAAAGTGGGTCCAAATTTAAACCTTAACTCTAACACCATGGTAAAGTTAGCTTTATATGCAGTTTTCCTGCATATAAATGTTTGTGTGTGCAGTACAGCTGACTTGCTTAAAGTCACTAGCAGTGAATGGACACAGTGCAATTATTAATAAATACGTATAAAACACATATCAAAGTTACATGGTGTGCATTGTCCCCCATAGTTTAATGCTCAAAGTGCACCTTACAGGATATGTTTGTATAGTTTTTGTTTAAAAAACAAAAGAGAGCGTTTATTAACACACAGTGCTGTTAATAATGGTAACGGAAATGAATTGTGGGATCTCGCAAAAGTCCATCCAACCTTTACGAGAGTCCATTCTTTTTCCCCCAAAAATCGTTTTTTTTTTTTCTTCTCTCCATGCCCCTTCTGAAGATCCATACTCTCTGCAACAGGTTGCTAGATAGCATGAAGTTTCCAACGTAATGATTTCACAAAGCCCTCCCGATATGTCGACACTGCTCTGGATCGATCCTCACTTTAGTCACCTGATAACGCAAAGGGAGACGCGGGTTAAGAGTGCACATAATTAAAATTTAATTTTTTCTTGGATTGTGAGAGGCAGTCGCCATTGGTGACTGGAATGGGAAAAAAAACTAGTCTCAAAATAGAAAATCTAGTTGCATTGGCGATCATTTTAGTCGCCATCTGGAGCCCTGCTGTTGATTATTTCCGAGTCGCAGGCTCATGCAAGTCACCTACTGCAATTCTCCATTGAACCAGGATGACTGTTTTAATGCCTGTTGCACCATGCTAGTTGTTTTTTTTTTTCCCCGAGTCTCTTTACCCTATATCCTCTGATCGGTTTCATTCCAGTTTAGCGATAACTGCCTGTCGCCGGTTTCCCACAGGCCCCGAATCCCAGACGGCAGACAGGGAGGGCCCCGTGGGCCCCGGAAGCAGCCCCTCCAGCTGGTCCATCGAGGAGGTGATGCAGTTTGTGCGTGAGGCAGACCCCCAGACACTGGCTCCACACGCGGAGCTCTTCAGGAAACACGTGAGTTTCCCTGCTTGTGCTTCACATCTCAGCTTCTTTCCATGTTCAGGCTTCAACCCACATTCTGTTCGGTGTTGGATATCTCTGCATAAATCTGAAGGCATGTAAATAATGTAACCGTAGTTAACATTTGGTTCCTTTACTAATATTATGCAGGATCTGGCCAGTGGCTGTAATTTCCCCATACATTTCCATTGATCTGCGCTCACCGTTTCTGTAGTGCGACCAATGTTGTCCCGTTTACAGCCGTTTGCTGGTCCCTTGTGACGTGGCTCAGTCATAACATGTTTGAGTGAAGATTTCCATTCATGTTCTAGAACTTTTACTTGTGGTGTGAGCATTTATAGTTTTGACTAATGATGATTTCTCAGGCTTCCATGTTTTTTTCCCTGTTTGTAAGTCTGTGTGGTGGACTGCTGGAAAGTCTGATAGTTATCAGAATCTATACTTTTCTCCTTGTCCAGCTTTTAGTTTGTCTGCCTGTTTTGTCTTTGTGACAAGACAAATGTCTGTCCTGTTGTGTAGGGTTTCCCAGCTCTTGGTCTGTGTCGATGTAAACCGGTCTGCAGACACCCAAAGGTTGGGAACCCCTACTTTAGAGGGACCTTGACCTCTGTGCAGGACCTAGGCCTATGTCCAAAGTCTGATTTGTGTTTTTCGGGAGTGACTGAGAGCCCAGGTTCTGGGGGCAGCAGGCCCAGCCCCACCGTCGGTAGCCTGGTGTTCGTCTCACAGGGCTGCTCCTGCTTCCGGGGGCATGACACGGCTCATGTCATGAATAAATCCTTTCCCCAGACAGAAATATGTCTCCTGCGCAAAGTCTGTCCCTTGTCTAAACAGTGTGGAGAATGTCAAACATTCCTCTTCCACCCATTACTTATGGAGATGCTCTCTGCGTTCCTTCTGGTCTTTACCCATTATTTATGCCCCCACCCCAGCCACCATTGTTTTTGCCATAAGCTGCATCCCGTTTGAAATACTCGCATCTCCGCAGGAGATCGATGGCAAGGCACTTCTGCTGCTCCGGAGCGACATGGTGATGAAGTACATGGGACTGAAGCTGGGGCCTGCTCTGAAGCTGTGTTACCACATCGAGAGGCTCAAACAGGCCCAGCGCTGACAGGACTTGGGAAGCCAATCCTTCCTCTGGAATCCGACCTGGCGCAGCTTGGCCCTGGTGTTGCCCTTTCAAAGCATTTTTAAAGACTTATTTATACCTCATGTGTTTCAGCCGCCAGCGAGGACTGTCTCGATTCGGCTGAATTCCAAAGGATGAACTGTTTACATTGCATATATGTACAAAAACTCACTGAGGAAAAGATTTTTACAAAGCTAACATGATTCATTTGTGTATGAGATTTTTTTTTCCCCCCATTTGTTTTTCTCTCCTGTCTTCTTTCTTACTTATTATTCTAGTGAATAGGACAGGTGGCTTTTAATCAACATTGCCTATTTCATTCCTGTAAGCTTGTACATATTTTTTTAAATACAAGGACAACTTTACAAAGAAGCTACATGTTATGTTACTTTGTTTTTCTCCAGTACTCTGAGCTGACTGTTACAAGCCAGTGCGTGAGGGCTGGCCTGTGCGGAGGGCTCCAGCACCTTGCCATGAACTCAGGGGGACCGTCAAATCACGTCACTGTCACCACTGTCCCGTGATGACAACTTGGTGCTTCCTGAATCGGAGGTGTTTTCGATAACAAACAGGAGTTCACAGAATTATTAGCCACCCCTTCCGTCAGTGATTTAAACGTGCCGCATTTCAACGGTAAAGAGCGATTTCTGATATGACAGGCATACCTCTCACGTTAGTGTCGTGTGTGAAGAGCTGCATTGGGAGCTGCCTACTCTGATTGGGGAACCGATGAATCTCGCGCTGTGTAACTGATCCATTTGTCTGTGGAGCAGAAACTCTAAGAGGAAGCTGACATACTCCTGGACCTTCTGCTTGTACATGGAGTATTAATGGGTGTGGGAAGGATGCAGTGTCTGTGCATAAGGCACAGTACAACTATTAATTTGTGATGTGGCTAATACTGATGGTGTTTTGAATGCATTTTTTTTCCTGTGTGTCTGCGTGTGTGTGACCTGAAGCTTTGTGTTAAACCAAAGCCTTCTTGTCCACCCCTGCATTTCCTTTTCACCATGCTCACATGCTCATTTAGATGCACAACAAGAAGACTGGTTGTTTGTAGATTAGGTAGAGTGTTTCATATTAATGTCACTGGTCCTAAGTTTGATGGAATAATGTGGTGTTCTGTTCATAAGGAAAAAATAGGAAATTATATACACTTGCTTCTTCCAAACATTTACAGGTACAAAATCAAAACGTCCATGCAGTATGCAAGCTTTGATATAGTGCCCAGTAATGTCACTTTGGTGTATAAAGGGGAGAAAAGTTTGATTCCATCAGTTTTAAGGCATTGCTGTTGGCCTTGTTGACCCAAGATTGTCTCCTAATGACTGTGAAATTTAACATGAAATATTGCTAACCGTCTCCTGGGTTCAGTGTCAGGATCTGTAGTTGGGTATATTATACTAATATTTTTTTGGTATGCTTCCCATGTGACAACAGCTGTAGAGACCTGAAATGTCTCTACCTAAGCATGAAATTGATCCTGTCATTGATTATTTTGTCCGTTGTTAGGTGCCAATACCTTGAAAATTCCACAGGTGAGTGGGCTGTATGGGCTGTCATGTCTGTACATTTGTGGTTCCAATGAAATGGAAAAATCACACAATGTAAGCATAATGCTTATGGACTAGGGAACAAGTCAAGTTATGTGATGGGTGACATCTGAGTCCCGAATCTGAAAGCTTTTATTTACAATAAAATTTTAATTTTATAAAGGAGTGTTACTATATTGCATGATTCGTTCAGCTGTATTATACTTGGTTACAGGCTTTGTAGTCCTAGTCCTTTATGAATATTCCTGATGAATTGCAACAAGGATACATATTAGGTCCCAAAATTAAGCGTTACATGCTCTAATCCTTCTTTACTCTGTCATTTTTAAATTGATATAGTATAAAATTAGTGTTGGTTTAATTTACTAATCAGAAAGTGTCATTGCTTTAGCCTGTATAAAGATCAGTGCCTGTCAGTATTAATGGTAAAGTGTATTTCTGTGCTTCTACACATACATGGTTGCTAATGTTTCAAAGCGTTTGTGAGTTAGTCTCATAGTCTCGTCCTTTCTAAGCAAATCCTTGCCTGTTTTGGGGGAACCTTTCATAAAGCCTGACACTATAATCAGACGGACATGCTTAGATGTTTGACTTGTATCTTGTATTAAATGATAGTTCTGTGGCTTTGTGAACAGCTGAGTTTTCCTTTAAGTCTGTTGGGGTGGGCATTTAACATTCTCCCTGTGCTGGTGCGGGATTTATTCCACAGTCCAAAGACATGAGGTTCAGGTGAATCTCTGTATTTCTCCTCTTTGTGTGCCATGTGACTGGCCTACCATCCATGGTGTCCCCTGCCTTGTGCCCCACGCTTTCTGGGATGGGCTCCAGGCTTATTGTGATCCTGCATTGGATAAGCTGTTATGGGAAAACTTGATGGATGTGTGAGTTTTTTGGTCTTTCAAGCACAAACCTGTAAATATGTTTGCATTTACTGGTGACCGAGGGATCAATGATATTTTTCATGAACAGTGTTGCTTAATTGTCAAACTGAAATAGTGAGCTTTTTTTTTGCTACTCCTGAAGGACATGGCGACAACTGTAATAAATAATAAATGATAAAGCAATCGTGGAATTTTCTTAGAAAATACAGAAATTGGCATGGACATGCTAAATAATTCATGTATTGGTTTTCCTAGATTGATGCTGGAATTCTTTTAATGATCCTAAAAATGCCTGCTGTTTTTCCAGCATTCCAGACTGAAACATGTGCTTCATACTCTGCTGGACCTAATGTCATGCTGCACAGTGCAATCTAGGCTCATGCTGTGGTGAGGAACCTTCTTAATGTCCCATATATAGTAGATTATAGCAAACTTTTCTAGGGACTCGCTCCTATCTGTGCAATGAAGTGAAAATACAGATGCGGTGCTGTACTTAAGTAATTTTATTTCCATTTAAAAATACAGAGCCTCATGCAACTGCATTATACAATAAAATAACTTATCACAATAAAAATGCGGACAGGAGTCTAGAACAAAACTTCATGTAATATTGACTTTCTGAAGCCATCTTTTTGTTCTGCTTAGACACAACACTTGTCTGGTCTTTAATATGGGTTCATGCTTTGTTGGGATGTACAGGACCCCTAAAAACCAACAGAAAACTCTAGAGAAGAATGGTGTAATAACACCCATATGAGAGCTCACTATGGATGCCTGAGAACCAAATGGCTTTAAGCAAATGTGCTTCCAGAACATAAGTCAGCTATAGAGAGATAATGAAACTAATATACTGAAATACAACCAGAAGATTACAGTGTATGTGAACTACCAAAAAGACACCAGAAGTAGGTGTTTGGTTGGAGATCACGGCTAAGCACTTCCACACCTTGCCAGTCCAGGCTTATATACATTGAAAGCCAAATCTATTTTTTTTTTTTTTTAAGGAAAACTCGTTTCTAGATGTTTAAATGCAGCAGTTTACTTGAATCATTTGTGTCATTGCAAAATTTAACCTGTACTTTCATAGTGCTCCAAGTGAATTTGTCAAGAAAGCAATTAAAATCATGTAATATTTATATGTGGGTTTTCTCAAGTGAACCTATGAGAATCTAGTTGTTTTTAAATATTTTCCCCCTAACAAATAGCCCTTTCATGATGATTTGGCTTTAATCAGTCTTGGAACCAGGACAGCATTGTGATTTAGGAATCCCCTCCTCCTAAGGAAATGGAAAAACGTGCCTTGTTATGAAAGCTGTTTCCAACATTTGTCATAATTAAAGTTAGAGCTGCCTTGGTGGTTCCTGACAGTTATAAGCTTTGTTTTCCTGCTCTGGGAGACACTGGAGTTTGGGTGGGTTCCCTGTGGCACCGGAGTATCATGCTTTCTTATGAATTCTGCATCCTTTTTGTGACCCTTTTTTTTTTTTGGCAGCATTTGCTAAACCCATAGATACTTATGGTCTTAACTTTGGGGTAACAATCGAATTATTTTCATATTAAGACAGGAAGTACACTCTAGTTCTTTGCAGGGAATATGTACTGCTAATGTTACTTGGCAGACTTTTCCCATAATAGGTGGGGTGGATCGCAACCTAACAAAAAATCAGTATGGCTGTGAAAACAAACGCTCCCTTAGATAATGTTATTACAGCTGAAAATGTTCAAAGACGTTACCTTTTCAGTGAATGGTCTGCGTGTTGTTCCAAATGACAAAGTTTAGCATATAAATGTGAATTTTATCTGCTATTGGCCACACCATCACTTAATGCTTCTGTGGAGTGAACAAAGTAATTAGGAGTGGAGGCTGAAATATATCAATATCCTTTCTGTTTTGCGTTGTAAGACTTTTTGGGAAAAAATGTGTCATGCTATCATTCATATTCTCATGTTCCCATTCCCAGGAGTGTCATTCAGGTGCTTCTCACCATGTGCCAGGACTCTCTACTTTCTTGGGAAGAACGCAGCAAGCCGTTGTTTCTTAATGGGGAGGATATGTATCTCCTGAGAGTTAACTTTCTTGAGTTTGATTGGTTTACTTTTGGGGCTCTTTTTAAGGGCGTCATTGGGGTCGCATGGTTCAATCTGGGCTTTGATGCTGTAGCGCTGCTGAAGCATAGGGTCTTGGTTTGCATCTCTCTTGAAAGAAAAGTTTTTGGTGGAGACACCAGAGATACCCTTGAGCTTTCCGCAAAAGATGGCGGGGACTGCGTCTTTAACGGACACGATGACTTTGGCCGTCTGGGAGGTGCTAACGATTTCAATGTTCCCGCTTCCACACTTGGACTCGCAGCCAGACCGGCTGCTGCTGCTGTCCACCACCCACTTGTGCTGCCGGCTGAACTCCAGGGATGCCAGTCCGCTCATGATTTTGGAGTCCATGTTCTGTGTGCACTCCATGGGATGAAGAACTTCAAGAGATAAGGCAGACCCTGTTTTCTCCTCACAAGAATGACCAGCCAGAGCTGTAACTCCTACTGGCAGCTCTTTAAGATGTTTTTGGATACACGGTTTTCTCACACTGGACACCGACAAGTCAAGGACACTATCTTGTTGAAATAGGACTTCCTGCTTTGTTTGGATTGGGCGGCCTTTTACAGAGAGATCCAGGACATCTCCCACAGTGTCTGAAGGACAGAATGTAGACGGCCCTGGTGGGTTGTGCAAGGTCACTTCCCTGCTGTGTGGTGGTAAAAGATTAGGAATCGCTCTTGTCTGCGTACTTTTGTCCAAAGTGCAAGTTGGTTTGGGTGGGTCTGTGAAGCCTTTGATATCATCATTCTGAGGAATGGGAATGGGGAGTGGAACTGGAATGGGTAAAGGTACTGGCAAGGGGACAATAACTGGATAGGGAACCAGAAGAGTAGCTGGAGGAACCAGTGGAGACAGTGGAGAGCTATAAGGGTAAGCTAAAGGCAGTTGAGGGAAGACTGTTGAAGAGAAGGCATCAGGAGCAGAAGTTGCTGAATGGCAAGCAGAGGTGTTGAGACTGTTCTGAGAGGGGAACAAGTCCTGCAGGACTGCAGCAAAACCTGGGTTCTGAAGGAGGGGCAAGATGCCAGATTCCAGTGCTTGTGCCCCTGGTTTCTGGTCCAGGGGTGGAGCCTGGCTGAAGGAGAGGGATGAGTTCTGGCATAAAATGTTGTTCTGCAAAGATATCGAAGGACAAGTAGCCCCCTGCTGAAGCACTGGGGAGTTCAAGTGCTGGAACACCTGCTGTTCCAGAACCAGAGGCAGTGACATGGGACCCTGGCCGGTCATCAGGTAGGACGTGTTGCCCGCAGGACTGACTTGGGGAGCCGCACTCCCAGCCATCTGGAGGTGAATGGGCAGTACGAGCGGGTTGTCCCCCAAACAGATTGGTTGCAATACGGTCGCAGCTACTTTAAGAGCCACTCCTCCTGCAGTGTCTGTGGCAGGGCTGACTATAGAGTTTGCTGGGACAGCCACCAGGGGAGAAAGTGGCTTCTTCATTAGGCCATTTCCATTAATGTTCCAGGCCTCAGCTGTAATCAGCTGAGTCATTCCATTGTCTGATTTCCCGTTCCCATCTCCTACTCCTCCACTGCTGCTCACTGAGCTCCGCGGGTTTGACATATCCAGAGGCACAGTGGGCTGGCCGTCTTTATACAGGTCCTCCATAACTGCTTCCCGAGGTTTCAGTAGCTTCAGATTCTGAAGGATCGCATGGTCTTCAGTTGTTGCTCTCTTGTGTGCAGGTTCTTGCTGGTATTGGAGCTCTTGAAGAAAAGGGAAATGAAAACAACTTATCTGAACAGCATTTGTGAATTTATCTAGATGACATGCAGCAATAAAAATTTGCAAAAGTAAAACACTAATGCCCTAATATTAACTGAACATAGACACTAACTTTTATCTGAATAATTCTGGTTGATAAGTGCAACTGCTTTAAGGTTACATGTAACCTCAAAATGTCTGTCATGAATGACACAAGCAACCTGGACATTGTTTCATATGGCCCTGTATAATCTTGTACACAGCCTTAGACAGAACCCTCCATAGCATGATATTCCATTACTCAGTTAAAATCTTCCCCCTAGGTACGACAACTCAGCCTTTCTGCTTCAGAAAAAAAGGGTCATTAGTCACTTGGAAAAATAATGATTAAAAGCCCTGTTTCTGATATGAAAGGTCAAACAAATTCCCTCCCCCAGGCTTAAGTACACTGCCAATTCAGTCTTATTTTCATTTTCCAGAGAGCGGGGGAAAGAACCCGCTATCATTGTGCGATGAGTCCTTGGCTTTATCTGTGTGCAATTGATCAACCTTGAATCAAAGTCACAAAGTAAGAGAGACAAACAACCTGAAGATTATTCTATGTCATGTGAGTCACTGATAGCCCTCCACCCGCAGTGAGGTTAGGCAAAGAGTGACACACAGTTCATCATTAAAGGTAGCTTGTTACTTTTTTTAACAATATACCCTGTTTCCCCTTTACAAATTTCAAGAACACCAGATCCTTCACAAAGTATGTTAGAGTAGTTGACTTTAAATGGCTCATACAATGCTACAATTTGCATATACACATGCTTTCTTTGTATATGTAATACTGTTTTTCTTTATCTATAGTCTAGAATACTCTATAAAGATACAATTTACAATATGTTTCATTCAATTTCAAATCTATATGGTACAAACTACAACCAAAATTTTTTTCTAATTTAATCTATATTGGATGCAAAACTAAATACTTATCCAAAGACAATGAAACTGATGTAATGGGGACTACTGAAATATTCTATAAGGCCTTTTCAGTGCTGCCATGACACACTGGATTAATGTCCTTCTCCTTGGGCGCTCAACAGCCTGGATTTTGCGCCAAGATGGTACTGTCACTGTATTTTGTCACTGTCCATTGTCCCTGGCCCTAAAAGCACTGGAAAGTGTCTCTGAAAAATCACAGCTCTGCACCGGGGAATGGCTTGGATTGTTTAAAAAAAAAAAAGGCTACAGAGGCAGCAGGAAGCCATGGGCAAGGGGGGAACTGGTGACAGAATAAAATATGGTGTTGCATTCGGATGAATTTGGATCCTGGAAGTGCATGGATTAGATCTGTGCGCTTTGAAAGGTCGATGTGCTGATTCTGTCCATCAGACAAGACCGGCCAACTGGCCAGGGAAACGTGCATCGATGAGAATCGAACGTGTATTTATAGAGCACAGCGTTTGAGCTTTGTCTCGCTGAATCAGCCCAGCATCTGTAATCGTACTGGGTAGAACATGCCGTTTCACTTTGAATAAGAGCTCAGGGAGATCATGGTAGACGACATATACACATAGGCAGTCATCTTCATGGCCCGTGGCTCTGCTTTGTGTCTCAGGCATTTCTTCACGTTTTTTTCAGTTTTTCATTTGAAAACTGACATAGATAAATTAAATGAAAACTGGGAAAAGGCAGAATACCAGCTGAAGTGCAGTGACTGGCCCCCACCCTTCCCAGCTGGCCTAGTAACGGACATGGCCGTGTGCTAAGGGTTCTGGGACAGCAGTCCTGTACTATGAATCCCCTGGGATGGCCCTGATCTGACAGCGTTGTAATCCAGACAATCTCCTGGCGGAATCTTCGCCTATTTTCCATGCTGTTTTCTTCAGCCGTTGATGCTACGGCCTTTTCTCGGTTCCCCGTGGTTCGGACTGTGTATTCTGAGATCTGAAAGGCTGATCTCCACTCATTGGAAGCTTAGGGGAGGAAATCTTATTAACCTCACAAGATTCGGGGCATCCTGCTTGACCAACTGTTCCGGTCACAGACCCCCAGGCTCAAGTGTAGTGTGGAACAGAAATGTGCCACCCCACCTGAATCATTTTTTTAATTAAAATATCAGGTCTACTTTTATTGTCCATGCTTTTCATTGCATGATCACATTTATGCTTTCAGCGAGACTTCATTACCTCTTTGGAGATTCCCTCAGACCCTGCTTGTTCTCCCATATATCCTGGCTCCATAGATATGACATTTCTCTGTGTCATTGTTCCCTCTCCCCAACACAGGAACACAGAAGAGAAGGTCCTCAGCTATAATTAACTGCCAAAGCAACACTGCTTTTTAATTAAGTATGAGGTAAAGTGAGCCTGAAAGGGACGGACATTCGAGAACGGGCTGTTTTTAAGAGTCGGGGTTGTATACATTACTCTTACAACCGTATAATTCATCGCCGTTTATTAGTGTAATTTACAACCTTTGTTGTACAAGAAAGAGAAGGTGCAAGTTTCTTTCAATAATAAAAAAGAGAACAGAATGGTGAGAATCCATGTGAGCAATGAGGAGGATACGGTCTACTAAACTAACTGGCTGTTGCGTTTGCTGTATGATTAGGGAAGTACAGGTCAACTTCCTTTCCCATCATACTATAAAATTCCTCTTCACTCCTTGAAGCCATTTTATAACCAAGATTTATTTTTGTATTAGAAAAATAAAACATCTTCTGTTCCAGTGGCTGTTGATTGGACACAAAGGTTCAAATAATTGCAATGCAAAATTAGTCTGATTTGAACTTTTCCAAAGTACCTGGAAAATTAAGATTTGTGGAAGATCGGTAAGAGTGTACTTGCTGAGATGCGGAGAGTGGAGACCGATCTGCTCCATGTCATAATGAAATAAAGAGCTGCATAGCAAGGAAAGCAATCTTACTCAACATTAATTGTATGACTTTTTATGTCTCTTCTCATTATGCAAAACATTTCTAAAATACGGATCCTTTGCTAAGGAACCATACCCTCTCGTCATCACCATCTGCTGCTAATTGTGGGTCATTTAACGCAGCCAAGACTAAATATTTCAGCTTTCGGTTATTGTACGCAACGAACAATTTTTATCACATGAAAATCCTCTTGTTTATGCAAATGCCCTGGCGTTAGACTACTTATTCCACCAGATGCTTTCGTTTTAAGGTTTTAATGTAACATTGGGTATTTAAGAATGTTCCGGAACAAGAGCACAAAGAATCTGCTCCCTAAATGAAGTTATTCTAGGAGAAAATGAAAAAGATCTTTGGAAAAGACAGTTTTTCCTCTCCTGACCGAAAAGACGACAAATATCGACAAATACTGAAATCAATGTTCATTATTTAATCTACCTTCAAATAGTTTAAAATTCAACACCTCCTCCTCCCTAGTCACATGTCATAAAATTGATAAAGTCATCTTGACTTCAGCAGTGAAATCCTTACACGACATAACAGCTATTAGGCCCATTGTTACCTGAATGGGCCTACTGGTCACATCATTTTCTAATATGCTCTATGGTACCAAAAATAAATATAGTTATCTGCTCTCCATAAACATGGATGGATAGGCAGGCAAGCAAGTAAGCAAATCTCCTGAAGTTGAACTGGTGTTAGTTATATTCAAATTTCAAAGATATTTTGTCTTATATGAGGTGTTCAACTGTTGCAATGTTAAATGGCAGCGTACACTTTTCCAATTAAGTATTTGTGCTCCAAATTCCAACAAGGAGATAAAAGCTTAAAAAGCAAACAACTGCGACCTTTCATGATCTATGACGCTTTTGTGCAGTGCTCACAATGGCTGGACATGTTGGGCTGCTTTATCTCCTGCTTACATGCTAAGAAAAAAAAATTGAACGATACCTTTCAGTATCGTAAAGGAATTAAAAGACTCATATTCAGCTTCAAAACCACTGTTTATATGACAATGGAAATGTGCAGGGGATGCAAATATCACTGTTGCTAATTTTCGCTACCAAAAAATGAACAAACCCACCAATAAAATGAATGAGACAGAGATGAAAACAATGACAAGATGCTTAGGTGGCAGAGCACGTGGTCACTGGCCACACAGATGTCGACAATACATGCCAAGGAAAGTATTGCATTTCCTTAAGCGGATAAGCAACGGGGTGATGAAACAGTATCTCGTTTAAATACATATGCAGCCATTTACCCATTCATTCTTAAAGATAAACATTTTAAATACACATATAGGCCTAACTAATTATAACATCATATTAAATGGGCCTAATAATGATTAAATATGTATGTTCTTCTGTAGCAGACGCAACAGTTCACGCATAAAATGTTACAGAACCAAATAACAAAACCAACATAATCTCTTTTTCCCGTTAGGATTCCCAGTATCACTGGTTTCTTTGAACTGACGAGCTGCCTGTCCATAAAAGGTTGTCCCGTTTACGCTTATTATCTATTATCTATTTTATTATTCTTCTTCTTTTTAGGGTTAGCCTGTATGAAATTGGTGTATTCGGAGCAGCGCAATTCAACACGCGTGCATATTACCGCAGCACTGAACCCACGGCTTTCTGCTAATAGCATAATAATGCAGTCATCAGGGGAATAGTGTGCGATATACCCCCAACAAAACAGAAACCAGCGTCAAAGGCAGTATTGCACCGTAAAAAAAGAACCTAAGCGTGGATTATCCTCTAATATCCCAGGCGTGTTCATTGCACATTTATCCTTACCAGCCTTAAATTCGATCCGGTTGAATAATATACTCCATTTAAATGTTCAAAGCATAAGCTTTGTATAAAACCGATTGATAAGGTACAGTACGCGCACACATAAAGAAACACAATCATGATGCACATGCAAACGCTTGCAAACAGTATTAGCACGCAACAGTAGCTGTTAAGGGAAATAATTCCTGTAAATGTGTAGGATTATAATTGTTTGTCAATGTAACTATATTATCACTTAACATTTAATAATTCTGGTCAAATAAACTGCACATATCAATATTGTCATTGGTTTTTAATGCAATCGTACGGTCTTAAACCTACAGCAAACGTCGTACGACAGTGTGATATCACAATTAGTAATCGCACTCAATATTTAACCGGTCGCATCTACTAATCGCATATAATTGTAACAACCCGCAGGCATATTAGCAATAACACGTCCGTTTTTTCATTTTCCCCATGAAGGTGGGCTCGGGTTAAAAATGTCCTTACCTTAGTGTCAAATTCCGGTCCCAGAACAATACAATTTGCAAGTGGAGGTGCCTTCAATTACACTTCATTTGTACGGCTAGCTATATATTCTCCTGGACATGCAATCCGTACGGTAATTCTTCATTTTTTGACGACTGCCTCTCATGCAGTATATTCCGTTTTGAAAACAAAATCGATTACTGTTGTCAAAAATACATAAGTGTATGAAGTAAATAAGAGGAAAAGTAAATTATCGGTCTGGTATGTAAGGAGCAGGCGCTGATAGGTCCGGCGATTAAAGCCGCGTCTCTGGGTGCAGCGAAGAATGCGCGAGCTGCGCCGCGAGCGGTGGGGGCTGCGCCGCGCGGGGATTCGCGCTGCGCACGCAGCGGCCGAGAGGAGGACCCCCGTCCACCGGCACCGCCGCTTCACAACCGATCCCTCTGACGAATTTGGAAGACGGCCGTCTATAACCGGCTCCCCGTTATCATGATCTTGACCAATATAACAACAGCTAATGAATGTCCACGTCTATCTATTCTAAGAAATATCATTTATTAGTGCAGTTCATTTCTGAAATATTGTTGCTGGTTGCTTATATTGTGACAAATTCAAATGAGGAGGAGAATCAAGACGGTGTTTTCATCTTTTAGGTTTAGTAGGTTTTGGGTGCGTTTGTGCATAAAGTGTACGAAGTGCATTACGGGGAAAGACTGGGCAGTTGTCAAGTGACAAATAGCAAATCGATCTGTGACGCTTTGACATATTATCACACATCAGTCTAAGCATGGACCCTAGAAAATGGCATCTGCAGATCCTTGAAATTATTACAACACGCTACAGGAAAAGCCCTTAGCTTTAATTAAGATTTATGCTTTTGGTTTGTCTTGGTAAGTCGCAGTTGTTCGAACAGTCACAGGCCACTATCATTCATGACTTATAGTGCAAATAATTGGACATGCAGGTATAGAAAATGGATAGATGGATGGATGGACTGATTGATGGAATCTTCCCCTCGCTCGTGAAAATTACTTAAATGGTATTTCATTTTCTGTGAACTGTCATATCCAAAAGCATTATTTAAAAAATTTATTATATATAAATATTTGCTGTGCTTTTTATTGTTAGAAAAACAAAACAAGAAAAGAATATATTTCTATTCATCCGACTGCTTTTCCAGTACAGAGTTGGAGGGGAAAGAATATATTTGGCTCTAATAATTGAAATACTGCCATCTATGCTGTTATTTTCAAGTATGACCTTCCATGTGATATTTAACATAAAAAAATCTGACACACATCAAGGACATACGTGCCTGTTTTTGAATAACAATCGACTTATAAAAAAGACGGGTTGCTACCTCTTTAGTCTTGCACCTATCCCAGCTCTCTGGATGCAAGTGTTTGACTGACAACTAATTAACATACATGAGGCGAGGTGGCATTAATCAAGGGCTTCCTTGGCTCGGAAAAGCTCTGCACATCAGGGTATGTTACCATGGCAACGAGTGCTGTGATGATGAGCTCTGTGGCGATCGGATGGAGCCAGAACCGATGCAGTAGGCTGCCTCGCTGCCGCTTGTGTTTGTGGGGTGATGAGTGAGTCTGGGGAAACAAAGGACCCTGGGGACTTCGTATCAGTGAGCTCCAGCCCGTAGCGCTGCCTTTGGGAAGGTCCAGCCCATTGTTAAAATGAGACAGCACTTAATAAACATTAATTAGACTCGTGCCCTCCTGGCCCTGCTGCTGCAAAAGACCCCTTCTCTGAGATCCAGCTCAGTTTGTCCGTTCTTGACGGTACGTTTTGATCATAATGATTTCATGTGTCGTATGTTGGCAGGAGATGTGCTTTACGGTTTTGTGTATTATTGCTATATTTATTAAATGAATAGTCCTATTGTTAATTGAAATAACAGTTTAGTTGAAGGATATTTCTTAACAGGGAACAGGGAAGTGACAGGTTGCCTTTGAACTGTGCTGTTTCGTATATATATATATATATGTGTGTGTGTGTGTGTAAAATTAAAAACTATAAATACAATAATATGCTCAGATGTGTATATGTTTCTGATTTAATAGACTAATATTTCTAAGTGATATGTCTTCTGGATTTCTACTCTCAAACAGTTAAATGTTTCTTCCATTTTTATGTTGCTTAATTTCGATTAAGTTCCTTTTCCAGTTTTAATGTTGCACCGTCACCTGTTTCGTGGTGAAATGAGCAGGGACAATATTTCACGTAACTCCTGGTGTGAAATCATCATTTTTATTGCATGAAAAACATCCATGTTATTCCGTTTTTAAAGGCGGAGTGAAAGAGAGACTTTTTGCTTTTGGATCCCCGTCTCAAAACACATCTGTGCTGGCAGATGTGCTCAGTGCTCCCGAATTTAGGCTGGCTACTTCCTTCATGACACACGCCTCCCTGGTCCTCTGCTGCCCATCTGGCTGCAGCTACAATGCCTCTGCAAACATCATTGACCTCTGGTCTTGCTTCCAGTTAATGCGATGGCCGTTGGGTGACAACACGGTATCCCTGTGCCGTGAGTGCCACAAATGCTGCAGGATGGTTAAGCATTTATATATAATATTTCTAACTGCATTTTAAATATATCCAGTGCTATAAAAAGAAACACAAAGTGCTGAGTTGTATTCCCTGCTGCTGGATGATTCTCTGCTTATAGATTAGGGGTTTTTGGTTGATAGATCAAGTCATTTTGTTCCTGTGCCATTGTTTTACCTACTGAATGAAGGACATTTGAATTTCCCTACAGAAGGCCTAGCCTCTTTATCCCCAATCATGCACTTTCTTTTAACAATTAAAAGCTTAAATCTCTGAGTAATCTTACTTATAGTTTTATTGCAGAGATTGATTTCTACTGGATTAGAGCAGACTTACTAAAATTCAACAAGCTTTCAGTTCATGACACAGTATTTAATAACACACAGCTGCTTGCAATAAACTATTTTGCATTGCATCACTGTTTTCTTTTCAATTAATCATCATTAATAGCTATTTCACAAGCACATAGTTCTTTGGGATTCAGGTTTAATTTTTGCTTTAAAATATTTGACTTCATACAGATTCTACAATGTAGTTATTTATTTTCTTTATACCCATAAAAATGTAAAAAAAAAAAACACCAGTCAAAGGTAATATGACTTGTCCTGATGAATACTGGTCCTCGATTTTTTTTTTTAATAAATCATTTCATATATTTATGTATGTGGTTAAACACATTGTTTATGTGGATGATCTTTGTTCTCATATTATAGTATGGAACACAGATTGATAAAGCCAAGTTTAATAGAAGAATCTGGCTCTGCATGGATGAGAGAGGCAGGCAGGCCGGCCGGCCGGCGCCCCACTGTGTCTGGGACTGATATCCCCCTTAGAGATCCTGGGTGTTAGGCTGGATGGGGGAGGCTGGGACTGCCGGCATCGGGGGTGGGGGCGGGGGGGAAGCCGAGGCGGCTGAGAGAAGGGGACGCCACACTCATTTCTGCATCCATCTGGAGGGGTGCAGAAGGAGAGATTTTGCTCATTTGACCACAAAATGTATCACAGATGGGTACATGTAACACTCCTTAAATCATGGGATTTTCAGAACTTAATTAATGCACTTAAAAACACTAAAGTGCTCCATAAAAATATACAAGATACATAAGCAATAGATGCTTACAATCAACAAATTTCATAAGTCTAAATGGAATGCTTTGGAACCTGCAAATAATACTAATGCATGTTAGAAACTGATGCACCACAACGTAATCGAGCATAAAATGAGCTCACTGTTATTTAATCACTAAGAGAAAAGTGCACTTTATTTAAACTATCAGCGAAAGTGTATGGTGTCCCCGGCTG
>JAODLD010000040.1:15186710-15201221 GCA_026781065.1 Mormyrops boulengeri | reverse complement strand
GTCTGCTACTCCATTGTGTATCACCATCCACTTAATGAATGGGAGAGTTAACGTGGCCCAATGGAGATGTTAAAAAAATAGCCTCAATTGCTGACGGGCACATTTGTATCATTATATTGTATTTTTATACGTATGTATAAGCACTGAATAACAAACACTGATTATTCTTAACCAATATTCAACCTGACTGAATATCTTTTACACTAAACTTTGAAATCTATCTGGAAAATACAAATCATCAAGGCGGTACTCTTCCGCCATCTATTGGATGAGTCAGAAATAGAAATCTTAATCAATTCAAGGACAAAACCCGAAATATATTATAAACTGTACAATATATTAGTAAGCACGACGCCCGCGAAAATGGTATATTTAAAACTTTTTAAAAAGTAATTGTAATAAAATCTAATCATGTTTTTTTAATCATGTCTAATCAAGTTTTTTTAATATGCAAAGAATTTTTATCGTTCAATATTTGGTAGAAAGGCAGAGCCAATCACACGCCGTCTAATTCAGTGACGTATTCTTCGCAGAGTTTTCGGTTAAGGTCGGCTCCTGTCGTCTGTGCTGTATTTACTAACCTTTAATTTTTCCCCTGTCGGGCTCCCGTTCGTGTGCACTAAATGAAGAAAAATGTAAGTTTCCCAACCTTTATGGTATCGTTTAGTGTCTCGTTCAGTAAGTACGTTTTTCGATTTCGGTCTCATAGCTTTTTGATGAATCATTTAATGGCATTTAACTTTTCTTAAGTGGCGTTCTGCCGGGGGGGTGAATTAAGTGATTACGATAATGGATGGATGGATGGACGTTCTGCCGGGGTGGGTAAACGTCAGCCTCCATGGAAAAGCCTATGCCAGAGTACCTGAAATGAGACCAGTGGTTGAATCTAGGGTTCAGGAGGAACAATGCTGGTTCTGGTCTAGCTGTGGAACCACTGACCAAATGTTCTCCCAGAACATACTGTGGGGACTGTTGCAGGTCGAAGAGGTCCTATGGTGCTACTGCGTGTTATTTGGTCTCTCTATGGATGTAGTAAGAGTTGTATCCACATACTTGGCACAACAGAAGTTGAGATAGTCTTGGTCTCTTGGAAGGTTGTGTCTACTCCTGTAATTTTCTTGTACAAGATGTCATGTGCAGCCATGACTGGAAGGGCATCTGGTGGATCAGAGGTGGCGTCCTTGCCGTTTGCAACAGATGTTCTTTTTGGCCTCGTTCAATCAGGACCTCCTTAAATGAAGAATGTGAATGCGAATTAGCACCTCCAAATCCGAGGCTAAGGTTGGAGCAGGTTTAGGGTTAAAGGGTGAAAGAATATCTCACCATCTCGATCGGCAGGCGGATTGAAGCAGCAGTAGATCAGAAGAGACTCATGGTTTACCAGTCAGACCATATCCTAAGATATGGTCATGAGCTTCATTATTATTACTATTGTTAATAATAATAATAACATTACATTTACATTTACAGCCTTTAGCAGACTCTCTTTTCCAGAGCGACTTACAACAAGTGCTTTATAGTCCATTAAGAAGAAGAAGGAAAAACGCAGATGTGTACAGATTTTCAACGCAGTAACATTTATTGTCCTTTTCTATGCACAGTTGGAAAAGTTCTGGCAGACGGTTTAGAGTAAATTTTACAATGAAATTTTCACAATGTTTACTAAAAAATAAATACAAGACTTAAAGTGTTGCACAGCTCAAAAATATACAAAGGCTTGGAATAAATGTAAACTTTGAAAACATTTTACAAAAGAACATTTTTGCAATGATTTTTAAAAAGGTCATATTTACAAATTTGTACAAAAATACAAAATCTGATACAAATCCGTTAACTTGTGGCTTTCGGATTGACCAGACCCACATGCTGTAACCATCCCTGTTAGTCTTTTTATTATTATTATTATTTTTTGCTTATTATCTGAAGAACACAAAATTATTCCCTAAAACGTGTTAGACCAAAACACAGCTCAAACATCTGGCAAAAGTGCCCAGGCTCCCCCATGTGTGAACCACTCAAATGGAAACTCAAACAGTCTCAGGTATAAATAGGTTAGATACAGCAAGAGGAAAAAGCATCAGAAATTCCATTCTTCTCAGTGCAATAGTGTAGATACAGTTCTGGAATGACAGAATTGTTGTCCATGTTAAGATGCCAGTTAAATGTCCCAAAGGACTTGAAGACCTCAGTGATACAATGTGATTATTTATCTATTCATTTATTTAATTTATTTGTTTATTATTATTTCTTGACTGACTCACTAAAGTGGGGTGAAGCTATGGATGGTAAGCTGATACAGCCAGCCATATTTTTCTGGCCTGTTACAATGTATTTGTATGTGTGGCTACAGGATCAATGATATTTACTATGATTACACCGAAACTATGCATTTCATAAGGTCACTAGTGCATTGGTGTATACGAATGGGTACTTCTAAAGGTAGCATGGTCATATCAGCTAGATCTTTGTGCTCAGGTCAGACCTGTTACATCAGCCAATCAGTGGCAAGCTGAAATGTGGCTGTAGTCACGTATTTGAACTTCAGAGCACCGCCAATGTTAACAGCTGACCTATTATTTTAAATCAAGATTATTTTTATTGTGGTAGTTTATATAAAGAGAGTAGAGATTACACCATATCAGCAGGTTTCACATAAATCCAATTGGCAAGCCAGTATTTATTTATTCAAACCGTGCCTGCTTATAAATCTTTATAATATATATTTCCAGAATATCTTTATAAACAATAGAAGTCTGGTTAAATACTCATTAAAAGTCTCTAATTTTCTGATCTCATATCCTAATTGTTATAGATGTTGCTACATCTAAATATTTTAGCCCGATGTATGAAACAGCTCAATGCATTCTGAACACAAAATCAAACAGAGGGATAGAGAAGTCTTATGTATAATTTTCTATTTTAATAAAACTAAAAAAATGGAACTTGTTCCATGTAAAAACATTACATGCAACATTTCAACTGAAAAAAACAGGTATTTGCAATAAACAGGACCTGTCCAATTAACCAACACCTCCACACTTAAAGTTGTGCTCTTCCTTTCTCTAGGAAATGCTGGATTTTTATATTTTTTGAACCTCAAAACTACAGCCATGTGTGAAAAACAAAACATGTACACACAGCCAAGACAAATGTAACTCATGTTCCAGTCCGACAGTGGGTGCCATGAGTCAGGTCAAAATCAGTGTATCAGACACTGTGCTCAGATTTCTGCCGAGTCCTGAAGGGTGGTGTTACCGTGGAGATGTGGAGAGCAGAGACGCTTTGGGCTGATACCGATGTAAAACCCGCTTTCGCTTCCCTTTGCTGCACTTTGTCATATTTCCCCTTTATTTAAAAATCAGCTTAAATGTAGCTTAGCAATAATCTTGTATATCATTCACTCTTCTTTCAACTTCACCTACAATGACCATCACTTCTGCAATTCTACGCTACACATTTTTGCAAACCCCCATTCCCCCCTTTCATCAAGTATTAAAAAAAGATTTTTTTCCAGGTAATTTAGAAATTGGAAAAATATGGTTAGTATTAAAAATGTTGTACAATTATTGAAAGACACCAGGATTAGAAATTCAAGTCACATGAAAACGAGATATGGTCGCGTTGCCTCATGCCTCAACACCCCACAGTGTTGTTTTTGTATTGCGCGTAACTGATGAAAAGGCTCTTTTAAAAACAAAATGGAGCCTGAGGACTTTTCACCCTGTCTGGGTCACTGCACGCCACAAGTGTGAAATCCAGCAGGGTCCTCAGATTTCCTCGTCTGCCAGCTCTGTCAGTTTCACAAATGAGTTTGTGTTCTCTGAATGTTTACCATTTTCTGAAAACTGTTCACCTGAAAGTGAGCACCTCCCAGTCTAATTCCTATGGTATTCACAGAATACACCAGGGATCTTATCTTTTGTTTTCTGTGATTTCTCCCAAGCATTCATATTGCTTAATCATTAAAATAAATTTGCAATATTGTTTGGAGAATGTAAATTCTAGTGTAAAATGTACCTGAAATAATGGAAAGCCGTACGCTTTTTTATTCTCAGCTGTTATGCACCTTAGGTTACAAACATTAACAGTAAATAGGCCTAGTGATTAGCAGTGACACAGCTGCCCCATGTCAAGCAATGTACCCATGAGCCAGGGACTGCTGTTTTCAGGTTCCTTTTCAGCTCATGTCAGTTAGTACATAATATGTGTGTGTGTGTGTGTGTGTGTGTGTGTGTGTGTGTGCGCACGATGTATGTGCAGTTTCTGGAAATGTAGTAATTTATGGATGGATGGGAGTATTTATCTTCTCACATCTAAATAAATTTATCTCACCTAGAGGGAACCTTGGAGATGATGATGACTGTCTCTGATCAAGTAAAAAACAGATATTAAAGAGCCTTGTGTAATGGAGGTACCTTGGTCTTCAGTGATGATACTAAGTGTGTGTCTCTTCATAATATTCAGTCTTATGCTAGAACCTCCTTATGTAGAAAGGCCACAGATAAGATTGTCCCATGAACACTTGCTTCAGGAAACCCACTTCCCAGACGATGTTTGTTTTGTTTAAATGCATAACAATGGACCTGAATTTTTTTTATGCTACCACACAACTTCGTGTTCATATATTGTGGACCCTTAAGCCATGGAATATTGTCTAAAATACATAGCATTTACAAGTCACTGAAAAATGTTTGATATGATTTCGATTTCTAATGTGTTCTGATAGTTAAAACATGACAAATTTATGGAAAAGCAAAAAAAAAAATGTAAGTGATAAATGTAGTCAGACTACCTCGAATGTTAATTGTACTTTTTCCACCTTAATACAGCTCATAGGAAGGCAACCTGTCTTTTTCCCCTTTCTGTTTTGGGTCTTTTTTCACGTACCATTTTCCCTTTACTGAAAAAGCATACAAATGCAATACAAGATGTGGTATCACACATCATGATGCTAATCAAGATCAAGTGACGTGTTGCTTTTTTATCTGTATCTTCTGCTTTTCTTCCTTCGGAGGTCGCATGTTCAGGAGGAACCTTGTGAGGAGCGGTCATCGTGAGGGCTGCCATCTGAATTTTCAGTCTCTCCTTCTGAAATGGCCTGCATTGGCGCGGTGTAGAGCCGGCTGCGCACACTGTAGCGGCTGCTGCTGGCAGCGGGCGGGACCCTCGAGCGGCCTTGCCGAGAGGAGGCCGGCACCGGGAATGTTTTTGGGGTGAAGCCCTCCGGGGTGGTTGTGGGGGAAAGACCAGGGGGCTGCTCGGACCCCAGTGGTGACTGTTGGGGGATGGGCAGCTCCTCTGGTGACTGTGTGGCATCGGCACTCAGGTCTCCCAAGGACTTGGGCGCGATGGGGCTCTTCAGGATCTCTGTAGCTGACATGCGATAGCTGGAGTCCGAACGGCTGCCCTTCTTCAGAAGCAGCAGCTTGAACTCTTCACTAGAGGTGTTGGACTTCTTGGCACTCCGATATATGGGCCCTGATGCTCGCTGTGGACCAGCTGGGCTTCCAGGAGACACCACATTACCTGGACAGCTTGCTGGGGTACCCCCCGAGGCAGCACCTACAGGCTTCTTCAGGCTTAGCTCTCCAGAATCTTTTCTGCCAAGCACTTTCCTTTTGGATCTGCAACGATAAAATGTATATGCTTGTGATAAAATGCATATGGCTTGGATCTTGTGATTTCATTTCCATTCTTAACATATTCAGAATGGATTTCACTGGGAGAAACCTCCATCTGTGACACTGAAGATACAACAAACACACCTGTGGATCATAGCAAACAGATCCTCGGTTGTGCGTACTTTATTGGGTGACAAGAAAACAGGGTCATCTTCAGCTTTCACTTCATCAGTCAGCGGGGACACCGAGTTGTCACTTGGTGTAGATTCTACAAAATAAGGCAATGAGGTCACGCAGTTACATTACACTATGGTCCATTTTATTAGAACTCTGATTCAGTGCTGACAAATTTTTTTGTTTGTTCTTCAATTATCTTATTGACTTTCAAATCCACTAGCTCCCCTAGTTTCTTGGCTATTATTCTGGTCTGACAAATACCTTTGGTAAGAGAACTAAACTGAAAAGGTAACTACAAATACAGTACTATAGCCTTTGAAAAAGTCACACTTGATAATTTGCCTTTGACAGAATAATGGTGAATTCACTGAAATCCTACTTTGTGTTTTTTTTTTTCTTCACAGTTCAGCTGTAATTGTGATATTTTGGAGATGACTAAGTAAAAGCCTTACCTTTACTGAAGTAATCTTCTGTGTCTGGTGTTGATCCCTCTTCTGTGTTGTCCAGTGAGGCACTTTTGGTCGGAATACCTGATGTCTCATATTCCTCTTCCCTGCTAATTGTTTCGTTGATTGTGTGAGCTTGCTGCGTTTTTGATTGATAAGTAATTACAGGCACTTTGTCAGGACTGTTGCATGCACCAGAGTCGTACTTCCTTGCTGTGTTGTTTTTAGCTGGGGAAGAACCTGCATTTGTTGGATACAAAGAGGTAAATTCAAGGGCCCAGTCTGGGCTTGGAGGTTCATTTTGCTCCTTCTCTGATGAGTCACCAGGAAAGTAAGTGCTTAAAGCATTTCCCTCTTGTTCTTCAACTTCCTGGAGGCATGCTGCACTCTCAGACACCCCTTCAATGTCTGTGCCTCTCCAAAACTCTGTAGGCTTGTGAATCCTGGATTGGAACCTTGGTACCAGTGTGGATTCATGCTCTCTGAAAACTGTATCAGAAGGGATCCTAAACGGCGACATAGCCCAGAACGGTCCCGGGACATTTCTGTCTTGCTTGTGTCCCATACTTTCATGATATGCTACATCCCTTATAGTGGGTTCATCATCTGGGGTAAACAGTGTTTGGCAGTACTCCTGAGAAGAGGGATCATTCGATTTAACAACTGCAAGTTTACTGGATTCTGGAGTCTGGTGGGAGACTTGGGTGACTGCTGTTGGACACTTGGGCCAGGTAGCTGTATCAGGATTCATTTGGTCCAGGGATTGTTCACTGGACTTGATGATGGATCGTAGCTGGATAGAATGAAGTTCAATAGGAGTGATAGCCACAGAAGCTGAGCTAGGAACTTCAGAGTTATTAATACCAGCCTGTGCTACTTGCGCTGCTCTCATCTCAGCTACCCGTGCACCCGCTGCCCGTGCCTCAGCTGCTGCCGCCGCGGCCGCCGCTGCCGCCGCCGCTGCCTTTTGCTTGTTCTGGTGAAGAATGTGGATCTGGTTTCTGTGAGCTAAAGATTTGCTGGGTACATTGTGAAGAGCACTTAGGTCGAGATGGGTTGGAGGTATGATTGGCAGCTCAAGGTCTCTTCTGGAGGAGGTGCTTCCATCTCGGGAGGAGAACTGTTGGTGCAGGGAACAAAGGGAGGACTTTCTCTCTGGGACTTTGGGTTTCCTCTTGCCAGTGGTTGGGGATAAGGGCCCAGGAAAGAAAGCTGAAGGAAAGGAGGATGTTGGTGTTTCTGACTGGCTGGAGTACCCACTGGAGGGTGATGCCAAGCCTGCTAGCTTTTCCGGGGAGGCAAGCTTGAACTCATTTTCTACAGAAGGAAGAGAAGGTGTGGTGGCTCTGGATTCTGACTGAGAGTTCTGCGACTCTGAGCTCTCCACTGACTTGATGCATTCAATGACAGTTGTACCCGTAGCACTGCTGGAGTTGGATAATGATCGGTAGGGATCACTGGATTTCAAGTCATTGAGGAGCCAGAGATCTGCATAGTCAGACTGTACAGCACCCTCATCCTTAAAAGAGTGCGTGTCCGCAGCGCTGAACAGAGTGCACTCAATCATCTCGCCAGAGTTCTCCATAGCCCAAGTTACTGCTGGCTCGCTTACCGTTGGGTTCTCTGACTGACCTGGAGAGCTAGTCAAGTCTAGCTGTAGCTTCATTTCCCTGGAAGACAATGGCAGATGCTGTCCGCTGTTTATCTTTGGTTCATTTGTGTCCGGACCATTTGCACTACAGCTTTTTTCCTTCAGTGACGAACTACGTTTTGGTGGGGATGGCTTCACCTTTGGTTTTTTTAAGGAAAGACAGCGCCTTCCTAAAGTTCTGTGACCGCTGTACTCTGGCTGACAGTATTTGTCCATGCTAGATGCAACAGTTATGCCGTGGCCACATTCAGAACCCATAGCTGCATAGTTATGAATATAGCTCCTGTTACCTTTAAGACCACAGTCAAAGTGCATGGAGGTATAACAGCCTTCTGCGTCTATAGAGTAGTGCGAACTTGAGTCTGCCTTTTCTGTTGGTGGTTTGTCCACAAAACTTTCATAAGTAGCCATACTTGTGAAACTAGGACAATCCAAGCTGCCCTGTTCTTCCCTGGAGCGAGGGGGACTGAAATCCAACCGACCAGATTTCTCGTACTGGTGATGTGGGTAGTTCCACTCACAATCACTAGCAGTGCTGGTGCTTGGATCATCCAACAGTTCAGTTGCTGTGGAGGTAAAGGAACTAGCCCTGTAGCCCCTAATCTGTGGCCGGTCCAGTTGGTACGGGTCAATTGTAAAGCCAGTGGGGTCATCATTGGCATTAGGAGCTGTGTTGAGTGACAGCTCTGAATCACAGTGTGAAGATCCAGTCAGGGGAGGTGATGCAGCAGGAGGGATGGTCTCTGATGTCTGGGAAGGACAGGTGGAGCTGCTTCCACTCCAGTTACCACTGGAGGACTGGTGGTCCTCCTTGTGGTCTATCTGGCTGCCTAGCACTCCAGTTGTAGAGATGGAGTGAATAGGACTACTGAAGGTGTCTGAGCTTGAAGAAATCTCACAACTCCCCATGTCAAATTTACGTGGAAGTCGTGATCTACCCCTCTCAACCCACGTGTGCTCCGGGCTTCCCCTGTGTTGGTTGTAATTTAGGCTGACCAACTGATGTTCTGGCATGACCTGGTCCTCAATGCTTTCTTCTTCATCCTTCAAAATCCTTTCTCTGGGCCCTGGCAGAAATTCCTCGGTTTCATAAGGAGAGAGCTCTTCATCATCGCTGTCATCTTGGTTTTCATCCACAAGGCGGCCACCCTCCCGAGGCAGGCTGCGAGAGCGCAGGCGGCTCCCCATAGTGGCTGTAAACATGCTATCAGAGCCGTCTAGCAGGGAGCTGATATTCCCAGTGGAATGGGAGAGGGAGGTAGGAATGCCCTGACCCCTCTGGGCACGAATCCGCCTCCGAGAAGGTGCAGCAATTAAGAAATCGTCTGTCTGGCAGCCCGAGTCCTTTGTATTCAGGCGGCCAGTGACGGATAGCTCTTCACGGCACAATGAGATGTCAGGGTTATTGTGTACGATCACAGTCCGTTCTCTTGCTACTGGAGACTCGTCAGAGTCTGAGGGAAGATCAAAGCAAAAAATTTATATTACAAAATCTGAAAAGTCAGTGGATGAAGGAGGACACCCTTAGACTCTCACTACCTCGCTGGCGCCGGCAAGCTTCTCAGTACCTCCATCAAGGAGAACTGCTAAAAGCACATTCACCTGCAATTTACCTGTCTAATCACACTCTGTGAGGTTACACTGGCAGCCATTCAACCTCAAGAGGCTTAACATTAGGAACTAGCTGTGTTTCTTCTAGAGGAACAGAGGCAGAGCTGGTCTGATTCTCTGCATTTACACAAAGAGGAAGAACCAGCTGATATCCACCAGCATTTCCTACCAGAAAACCATTTTGATTTCATATAATTCAACATTGAACATTTGAAAATTTCCAGTGATACTAAATTAACAGTGGGCATTGAAAAAATAAAAATATGTTACAGATGTTTCTTTTAATTCCTATTTTATTTAACATTGATATGCTTATGTTTTTATTGCAGTGTGATATTTTTCTAAAATATAGTGAAGAGGATTTTCCAGATTTTTTGCAAATCAACATGATTCATCAGGTTGAATGTAATACCGCTTTGCAAATGCCTTGGACGTGGAAGGTATTTACTACTTTAAAAGCAGTATTTAAACTATTCGTTTGAAAATCATTGAAAAATGTACATGTAATATGATTGTAAACAGATTTAACAGTGTAGATCTGATCTGCTCTATGGTAGTAGCTTATGAAGTGAAAAAAAGTGTATGATATTTCTTTGGCTCACATTTCCAAATTTTCATGTATTTATACAATAGTGAACAAACCTGCATTCATAAAATAGTAAATATTATATTTAGGTTTCACTAAGGCTTCAGATGGAGAATCCTTCTCCATAATATACAAAAAGTTTTATTTTTCTAAAATAAATCAACATCCTTATCAATAAACAGTTTTGCTCAAACCATGACTACATGCGACCACAAGTTATAACTTCATGACAAGTTATGTCATGCGACTGCAGCTAAATGGATGACATGCAAAATTTTCATCTCTAAATGCAACTGCAAAATGCAAGCATACCACACGAACATAATCTGGAGCTGCTCAATAAACACGGTTTACTGCTACTCTAATTATTATTTATAAGTTCACCATGGTTAACTCTATAACTACATCACATCAATATCATATCAATATCATGAAATAATGACAGTCACGGCAGGTACTACCTTCTTGTTGCACTCGTCTGGGGATGCCAGATATGGTTTTCCGTCTTCTCAGCTTTCGTCGCCTTTGAAGTACTGACTGAGAATGAACGAGCGAGCACCGGACACTGGCCTCTCTGTCAAACCCGACCCCTAGAATGCACACGGCGCATGTGAGGAGTCCTTGTGGGGGATCACAGATACAGAGGAAGTACCAGACATGCCGGCTTGCATAACTTGATCAGCATTAAATTGGTAAGGCTGTAAATGTAGCATGAAAGCCTTAATCCAGTCATGGTGCGATAACTGCACTTTGGAACTTTTCACAGCTTATCCTATAACACAGTGGTCTGTAACCTTTTTTACAGTGAGAACTACTTATACAAAGAAAATAATCTGGTGAGCTACCGAGTTACAATGATATATTTTCCCGACGGGGGGCAGGGGGGTCCTTCATATATTTTGCTGATGAAGCTCATGGTCTTGTCACAATCAACTACTAATGCTGACCCGTCAATCGCGATAGATCGCTTGGTGACCATTGCGATAACAGTGTTTCGATGCATTACCACTATAATTCATGGCTATTATGTAGTGACATACAACTGAAATGACTGCTTTTTGAAAGGCCTCCCTAAGTTCCATTGACAACGTAAAGGCAAAATTCCCTTTGATGCCGTGAAATGAAGGATACAGGAACTCAGCTCTTTTCTAATTCTAATGAAACTGATTGGCATTCAGGGACTGTCTCTCTCCTTCCCACAACCCCTGGCACAAACAGAATGACTCGCATGTCATTGGCTTGTGAAAAATGACTTTTACATTTCCACTAAACTTACAAGGGTAATGCGCAGTAGGGCCTTATGTGTATATATATGTAGAACTGTTTTTTTCTGAATTGTATTAGCTGAGGTGCTACATATCACTAATAAATATATTTAAGGACAGAATGGATATGGTTTAATTGATGAGTTCATAGTCATTGTTGGGGGAAGTTACTCACAAAAGTAATCCATTACAGACAGAGGTGGAGAGTTCATGTCCAGAAGGTAATCCAGACCAAGGTTTTGTTTCAACCAACCAGTTGAGTTCTCTGTGACTGTGACTCTTTATACTCAACTGGTTGGTTGAAACAAAATCTTGGTCTGGATTTGTACATTATGGACCGGAACTTTCCACCTCTGTCTGTGATGGATTATTTTTGTGAGTAACTTCTACAGCACTATTCACTAGTGTTATTTGCTAATCAATAAAACCAGAAATATTACTACCCAAGAGTAATTATACTTAAACAACAAGACTACTGCCATAAGAAAGACTCCTAATTTGGTTCTTCTGCCTAAACTGCCTTCCTGCACATCCTGAGCAGCAATTAAATGGACTAATTAGCGCACAAGAAAAGCTGGTATTTAACTAATTTAGATTTGCAGTGGATGAGTGCAACTTGTTTACAGAATGACCGTTGTATATTGAACACTAAAAAATATTTGATCTAAAATCATTCATCATGGGTGAGCCTTGTAACTTCCGTGCTTGATTATAAAAAGCTGTTTTCTCATAAAATAAAGCTACTGAAATAGAAACATATTTCCTGCTATTTTAAAATAAAAAATTCTAACAACTCAGTTTGTAGACCAGTCACATGACTACAGCTCATCTGAATGAATGAGTAAAACTCAGGTCTAGATACTGACCGATATTTGAACTGTATCAAACTCATGGATTTCACACATGAAAGCCAGCAGTTGCAAAGTCTAATCTAAGCATATATTTCCCCTAAAGTTGTGTTTAATTAAAACAGATGGAAATCGAAGCAGCCAGTTTACCAGAGACGTTAATGGGAACAATGTACGAGGAGATGACTTGAGAATCAGTCTTCATCCTCTCATCTGGGGTGGGAAGAGGAAGCGCTCTTGACCAGTTGGTCTGCTTGTCCAGTGTGGAGGGAATGTTGGGCACCGGACACCTAGGCCTGTGACTGAGAGCCACCATGTCAACAGCAGGATCTGTGGGCTGGACAACCTGGAACACATAGACAGGAATCCTGGTTGATTCATTGCCTTATGGTGTCAGACATAAATCAGCCAGAAAATTATTCTGGGGTGAAGAAAAAGTGAGGAAATATTACTGTATATATTACTATATATTCAGAATGACAGCGGTGCCACCATCAAAATTATACAAGATTTTAGAGGCCAGAGTTTCAGACAGTAAAGAACATGCAAGGTCAAGTTCAAAATTTATGCTAAATCTTACAAGAATTACTTCCCTATCAATTAAAACAGATCCTGTGTAAACAACCACATATGGTTTACTGATACATTTTATATATTTTATATTTTTCCATAAATGCTATTAAAATATCATGAATTATCATCAAACACATTTGTCAAAATATATCAAATCTGAATATGAACATTAAAGTATGACTAAGTAACCAACACTATGGGTGGAGCCAAGACTACTTCCTAAGTCAACATCTAAGCTGCTTTTCATAATTTTTAAATGTTTTACTTCTGAGCTGTAGTAACCAGTCACAAGGAAACTAGACCTGCCATAATCCAGAGTTGTTTTATTCTGCAGGAGACAAAGAATCCTGTCATAAGGCCAACAGATAAATGAGCAAACCAGCTAATGAAATTCAATAATTCCGCATGCCTCGCATAAGCAAAAAATCACACAAATATTACTCTCAAATTATACAGTATGTACTTTGTGTGAGGAATTGTGGATTTCGAACCGATTCATCTTCCAGAAAAAAGGATAGAAGGTGACAAGGCTGCATTTGTTTATGAGGAAAGATGCATTGAGGGTGAAAGAAAAATTGATGAAAGGGAGCAACGAGGCTTCAGTAAATGTCGTCCTGAAGCGGCTTCCATGAGGAGAGAGATCACATTATCAAGCCTACAGACATTGCTCTGCCAGGAATTGTACATATAAAGACGAAGATGATCACGGAACGACCTAGAAGCAAAAAGGTTGAAATGTTGAGGGCTGCAGAGATAAAGAAAGACAAAAAGGGGCCAAAAGAAAGTTTGAGATTAAAAAGTTAAATATATCTTATTTTCGTAATAATGAGTTTGGAAGATGTGGAAGTATTAATCCCCTGAACGCGCTGTGACTCGGTGTGGAGTGTTGTGTTGTGTGTCAAGGGTTTAAGCCAGAGGTGGATAGTTCAGGTCCAGAAAATAAATATCCAGACCAAGATTTATTTTCAACCATCCAGACGAGTACTCTGCGACTGTGACACTTTACATTCAGCTGGTTGGTTGAAATAAAATATTGGTCTGGATTTTTACTTTCTGGACCTGAACTATCCACGTACTGCTGATTGTGTGCTCTGCGATGGCCTGGCATCCTGTGCAGGCTTCATGCCGCCTTGTGACCTCTGTTTCCCAAATGAACTTGGGAACCATTTTTATCTGCTTCAGGGAAGTGGTTATGGAAAATAGATGGATGGAAAAATTATTCATGAGATCATTTGTGCTGTTTTAAAGCTCATCAGTAAAAAAAAATCTCTCGGCAAGTGAACTGATAGTCTTCACATACTAGAAACATCTCCAGAAGTCCAAAGGAAAACCATGTGTGCGGTATATTTATATAATGATACAGTTTGAATAAGTTGATAATACACACATGGAAGCAGGGGTATGATTCAATACCAACGCATTTTTCCAACCCTATGCTGAACACACCATCAGTCTCCAAAACTTTGTTTTAGCTCTGAGTGGAGAGAAACGGAAAGATGAGATTTTTATTCAGCAGAAATAATTGAAGCTGATGTGATCAGGAGTTAGTTCATAAATCTGATATTTAAACTAATGCCAGAATAGAGGACCAAGAGAAGCAGAGGTGTTGTCAGAGGATTGGAAGGTAGAGACCCATAGTTTCATTGGAGGTGGGGTGGGGTGGGGTGGGGTGCAAATACCTTTCTGCTCCAGGGGCTATTTATCGCTCTTCAGCTCTTTCTCCATCATCTTTC
>JAODLD010000040.1:15170232-15181971 GCA_026781065.1 Mormyrops boulengeri | reverse complement strand
ATGCTTTAAAAGGAGGGTGGTGCTTGAAATCATTGTTCTTCCTCTGTTAACCATGGTTACCGGCAAGGAAACACATGCAGCCATCATTGCTTTGCACAAAAAAGGGCTTCACAGCCACAGAATGGATATTACTGCTAGTAAGACTGCACCATTTATCGGATCATCAAAAACTTCAAGGAGAGAGGTTCGATTGTTGTGATGAAGGCTTCAGGTTGCCCAAGAAAGTCCAGCAAGCGCCAGGACATCTCCTAAAGTTGATTCAGCTGCGGGATCAGGGCACCACCAGTGCAGAGCTTGCTCAGGAAAGGCAGCAGGCAGGTGTGAGTGCATCTGCATGCACAGTGAGGCAAAGACTTTTGGAGGGTGGCCTGGTGTCAAGATGGGCAGCAAAGAAACAACTTCTCTCTAAGAAAAACATCAGGGACAGACTGATATTCTCTTAAAGGTACAGGGATTGGACTGCTGAGGACTGGGGTAAAGTCATTTTCTCTGATTAATCCCCCTTCCGATTGTTTGGGGCATCTGGAAAAAAGATTGTCCGGAGAAGAAAAGGTGAGCACTACCATCAGTCCTGTGTCATGCCAACAGTACAGCATCCTGAGACCATTCATGTGTGGGGTTGCTTCTCAGCCAGGGAAGTGGGCTCACTTACAATTTTGTCTAAGAACACAGCCATGAATAAAGAATGGAACCAAAACAGCCTCTGAGAGCAACTTCTCAGAACCATCCAAGAACAATGTGCCATAAGGCAAAAGTGATAAGTGGCTCGAGAAACAAAATATCGACATTTTGGGTCCATGGCCAGGAAACCCCCCAGACCTTAATCCCATTGAGAACTTGTGGTCAATCCTCAAGAGTTAGGTGGACAAATAAAAACCCACAAATTCTGACAAACTCCAAGCATTGATTATGCAAGAATGGGCTGGCCTCCATCAGGATTTGGCCTAGAAGTCGATTAACAGCATGCCAGGTTGAATTGCAGAGGTCTTGAAAAAGAATGCAGTCAGAATTCCACCAAACTGCCAAATGACTAAATGTATTCTCATATTTCCAAACACATGATATGTTAGCAGGACGCAATTTTACAGCCACTCCATTACAACAGGTCAATTCTAAGTTAGGCCGTGTTGTGGAAAGGGTGTCCTACCTCAGTGAGGCACCCCCAGACTGCAGCAGAGGTATGAAAAGAGCCACTGGGGGCTTTCACGCGGAGATGAGCCTAACGGTAAAAACATTTCTCATTCTTTTAATCACCTGAAATTCACTGAAAGCAGAGCACAGGCTATTAATAAAGTTCTGTGCAACTGTTCTTGTGGCTCATTACGTAGCTGCTGTCTCTACGGTTGGTGTTTTAAATCCCACCTCCTGTCTGAGAGTGTAACTTGTACAATATTCACTCTGTGTTTTGCGGGTTTCCCGTAGTTCTCCAAAGACAAGCAGTAGGCTACCCGATGTCCTTAAACTGCCTGTTTGTGTGTGTATGTTCCCTGTTATGCACTGACATCCAGTCCAGGGTGTACCCCAACCTTATGCCATGTGCAGCCAGGGACTGGCTCCCGGTGGCCCCGACCAAAATAAGCAGCTAGAAGATGGACAGACATATGTCATTCACTGCAGCTCACAATTTACCTACATCTCTGACAAACACATTCAATCAAGGCACAGAAAAAAAAGAAGTAAAAAAAATGCATTGCTCAGACCATGTCCTCTACTCATCAGAAGGTTTTATCTAAAGCAGCATTTTTGAGAAAGCCACGTCAGACAGTCCCCACTATCATCAGGGGTTATTCAAGGACCTGATGGTGAAACCTCTCAGGAACTGTGGGCTTCAAACCAGCAACCTTCTGATCAAAGGCACCGCATACTAACCTGCTGAGACACACACCTCCCCTGATTTACAAAGGTATAATTAAGCAGACATTTTTCATTTCCAGCTTCAGTCCTTCGTTTTCTCCAAAATAGCTTCCCTCCATTAACATTCAATGTGCAGCTGCTCTCCGTGTCTCTTTTTAGCCCTTTATGCTGAATTATCAGTAAATGAGCAAACCCTTATCAAAATGCAATAACTGGTATAATGGACAGCTTTGTTTTTTAACAATTTGTGGGCCTGTTTCTCTGACCTGAGAAGTCAGGTTCACTATGCATTTTCCCCGTAGTTCACAGCTTATCTTCTGCAGTCCCCAATAAAATTTCCAGAGAACCCAACATTGTGGCTAAAGCACAGATCGGACAGATAGAGAAAAATTGAAGCAATTAATAAAACTTAATGCATGTTTTAGAGTAAAAGCAAGAGCCTTCTTAAACACAGGGAGCAAGTTAGTGGTTTAATGTGCAATTCTGTTGATTACATTGTCGTCCTAATTATAGTCTTTGAAGACAATAAATGCTCATGATCATCTGCTAAAAGTAAAAATCGTCTTAATCAAATACTAATAATGCAAGAATTCCCAGACAAGAGAAAATGGATCTTATTGCAATCTGGTCTGAAGCTTTCATGGAGAATCAACAGTAAAGACCTTCCCTTCTGAGATTCCCTTCACCCACAGAACACACCACAGATATTCCAGTAAGGAATCTTTAGTGCAGCTGTGGCCGTGGATTCAGGCTGCGGGTTTGGAATGGGATCCCATCCTATCAGCCGATGACTCCCTCCACTCCTTCCACCCACATGCTCATCTTGCTTTACTACTTCTCCTCACACCTGTCCAGCTTCTCTTCCCATTCCTACCTCTCCCCTTCACAAAAATCTGTGATAATGAGGGGATCCATGTCTTTGAGAACCACATTAAAGTGAAAATAATACATTTAAAAACACTCAGTGGTCAGCAACGATTCCGTGGATACATGACGGAAAAACTATGCGAGCACACAAAATTAATCTTATTGGAATAACAGACCAGGAATAATGTACCTTCAAAATGACATTGATGGTCGTGTGTGGTATAATGCCCCTTAGGAGAGAGACCATATAATCTTCCCTTAAATTCTGCTGCAGGCATATAGCCGTTCACTATGGACCAGACAAGCAGAGCCCTTGTCTTCCATAGATCTCATTCCTCTCTCCATCTGCCTAATGCAGAGTCAGCAGCAGGGCAAGGGACTGCAGAGTCCTGTCGAGCACCGAAGGAAGAACATAAGGCACCCAGCACTGACATTTTTTTACATTTAACCTATTTAGCAGACATTTTTATCCAAATCGACACATATTCTGAGAAAGCAGGGTCAATCAGTCTCTGGAGCGACTGAGGGTTAAGGGTCTCACTCAAGGGCCCACACTTCAACCCAAGCTTGTAAACATACAATAATATGAAAATAATATGAACTTGACTGTTGCAGCACAGTGACCTGCATGGACAGTAAGGATTATTCTACCAGTGCCTGGGTCTCCCTGTGTAATGCCCCAGGGCAATTTGCTTTACTCTGATAGGATTGGCAAACTGACCCGTAAATGGGGAGAAGATGAGACTCACAAATATGAGTCAGAAATATCAGGACAGAGCAATCTAGGTCAGCTTTTCAGAAAAGCACAGCATGAAGGACCTTGCCATTTGGTACACAGGGGGAGAAAACCTGGCTCGCTAAACAAGAAACTTGTGCATAAATGTACACACACATACATGATGTTTATACATCGTATTGGTGCTCAGCTCACCTTGTAATATGAAAGGAGAAGACGTATGCTACCTGTGCAGCATTTTCACACTTGACCTGCATATGCTACCTGTGCAGCATTTTCACTCTGGACCTGCATATGCTACCTGTGCAGCATTTTCACACTGGACCTGCGTATGCTACCTGTGCAGCATTTTCACTCTGGACCTGCATATGCTACCTGTGCAGCATTTTCACACTGGACCTGCGTATGTAGGTGCTGGAGCTGCCATGATCTCACCATACTATACAAAAAAAGCAATGCCAGTTATTTGTACATCTACAGGTACTGTAGATTATTGATATACAGGTACTATTACTGATATAGTCAATAACAAACTGTGGGGAATCTGTAACACACACAAAACAATAATTGACACTAATCAAATCCATCCATCCATCTTCCTTATCAGCTTTTTCCAGTACATGGTTGCAGTGTTAAATAATTACATGCAAAAAAATATAATATTTCATGATCTGAGAATGAGGCTTTGGAGACTGCAGTGGGTAGGATCACTGCCTGGTTTACCTTAGAGGAAACGAACAAAGTAATCAGAGGTTAGTGGTTAAATCAATGAGCATGATAATCACACCAAGTCTAATTTTTACCATCCCAACTACTATTAATGAGCTCATGAGGTGGGGTCAGTATGACCCAAAGCCTAAAGTGTAATAAGAGTTAAGAGTCAGAGTTTTAAAAACAGAGGCTGAGTTCCCAGTCTCAGCTTCACACATTGTTGAGTTAAATATACCACAGCTCGGTGGGTTAGGGATGTGCACCCGTGACTGGAAGGTTGTGGGATCAGGTCCTGGGAACAGCAGAGTAAACAGGTCGCTGTTGGGCCAATGAGCAGAACTCGGCTGCTCCAGCGATGATGGCTGACCCCAGGTGGACAAACAAAGTGCTGAGCACACCAGCACATCCGCTCCTCATTCCCTCCCTAGACTTTGGTAGTAGCCCTGGCTGCCCCCCTCACTGGAGATGCCTCTTTGGACCTCTGTAGCAGGTCTTGCTTCCTGTCACTCTTCCTCAAAAGGTGAGAATTGTGGCCAAGAACTGCCAGAGATTAAGGAGATACCCCCCACAAACACACACATCCTCGTCATCTCCAAAGGACATTACTCTAACTATAAATCTTTAAAGACATTCCACAAGTGATATTCACCTTCCACTGTCTCCTCTAAGATTATGACACCGCATATGCAGCCCAATATAGGTGGAAAATTGTTCCATTCATGGTTGGAAGAGTGAATTACTTAAGTCTGTAATAGTGAACGGGTGCAATTCTGCATGACAGACTGCACCAAGTGTGCCATTTCATTGGGTCATTATCAGAGCAGTAACTTTATTGACTCACATTACTGAAAGAAAAACAAGTGACAAGTTCACTTGAGACTCGCACTAAACAGACGCATCCCAGAGGCCTTACCCTCAGCAGACATCACAAAGGAAGCCTTGGTATTTCCCTAATGGGTGGAACCAATCAATTATCACCTTGTGCCCTGATAATGGGTAAAGCAGCTGTTAATATAGGCGCTGATTACCACTGGGGAGAGATTAAAGGCAGAGTCACACAAGTGTTACCACTGAACCTCACCTGGCCTTATCTGTCTCAGAAATGAAGAGTAGGAGGTTCACGTGTGACCTGGGCCTGATGAGCATTCAGCTTGTGGGCCAGTCCATTAGGTGGTATGTAAGGAAAAGTCCCATGAGGAATGTCGACGGACCAGCCATCTCCAGCATGCCGTTGACCTCTGGGACCTGTGCTATAGAGCTGAGTCCAGTGCCTGGAAGCAGAAGTCACAGAGCTGCCAATCTGGTGTTTCTATGCATTCCACCAGCCTCATCTGGGGGGCTGATGCCTGTATAGCATACCCCTCCCCTAGGCTTTTAGGTTGCCTGTAAATGCTCAGGCCTGTAGGAGATCAAACTGGATTCATTTATCGGCAAGTGTCCCCTGAGTTAAAGGAGATGGAGATCATGGTGTTAGACTAGGAGTAAATAACCAAATAAATACAAATAACAGTTAAGCAGAAGCTGGAACAATTTTAGGTTAATTTACTGGCTCAGTGTCACAACAGCAATGTCCCCCTGGTGTTATAATGGGGGTTGTTTGGTCGCATATGTGCGTTACACAGCCTGGAACATTTATGTCACCTTATAACCTGTCCTTTTAAGCATAAGGAGATCTGATAATGGTCAACCTGACAGTATTCCTATGGAACTGATTATAAGTTCCCTCCCATAAGGCTGAAAAAATTGCCTTCTCCACCCGGCAGCAGCAAACTCAACTTCCATCGTCGCCATGACAACCCCAAGATGACAGACAAGCCCTCAATAACTCGTATGTAATGCCCAGAGCCATCCAGGGGCTGCTGAAGCAGACAAACATAAACAGACAGTAGCAGCCCAGACTGATGCGGTCAGCCATAAGATCGGCAGCCTCTCTCACACTTCAGCTTGTACGTTATGAAGTAGTGAATTATTATTACTTGCAATATTAGGAAGCCATATCAGTGCCAAAAAAAGTAGTAACACAATCATCTTATACTTGACATTGGGCATTTTGGAATGATTAATGTGGCTGGTTTCCAATTACAGCTTTAACAGACAGGAGCTAAACATGTGTATGGGAACAACACACAGGTACAACTGAAATCCCAGGTAGTGACGAGTACAGCATATGGTGTCACGATATGCCTTGTGACTGCATCTGCCGAGGCCCCCTGCTGCTCTGGAGGTCTGACGGCATACTTTAAACTGGGCCAGAGACACAGAGTCTCTCACCAGGAGGTGGGTCAGTTCGGGCCGCTCACGGCTTCAGTTAAAGGACAGGCAAAGCACACAAATAATAAAATATAATGCTTATACTGGGGGTGAGAACTAGGAATCCAGGCACTGAAGCAGCCTGCTGCCTCTGAAGCTGCTCAGAGCCCAGTCCTCACCACAGTGAGGGATCTTATCTGTCCGACACACAATCGAGATACCGCTACCCAAGCAAAGCAATGGTAAGGCTGTTCTGAACACCCTTACGCTCAAATTAAGATGATGAATAGAGCTAGAGAAACCAATTAATCTTTCTTGTTTCAGCCAGAATCTGGTTTGGGAAGTGTGCCTGTGTAGCCACCATTCTCAAAACACTAAAACCCAATAGGAAAGCAACAACAAGGTCATAATTTATCCGGTCTGGGCATTTTTCAGTCGCATCCTCTGGGAAAAGAGTATCTGCAGTGAGGAACATTTCTTTTTCAAGTGCCAGCGGGATCCTCACAGTCTTTTCTAGTATATTTTAGAAGCAGTGTACATTCATGGCTCATTCAGTGATGAGTGAACTTCGTGAAGAGAGGCTCCAAATCATGACTGATACCACCCCATGTACTGTATCAGGCATCTTCTTGTGCTACTTGTATGCAAAAAAAAAATAAACAGCCAGACAACATTCCTACATTAACATCCAGAAGTATCTATTTTGTCATTTGCAAACAACACAAGCAAACCATAGCAGAACGTTATGGAGATGAGGCCAGACTGATGAACAAAACATCTGTCTTCCAAAGGTCGTCTGCAGTAAGTTTAGAGCATATTGTGGCACAAAGATAACACCAAACTGCCCAAGTTTCTTAATTTTGTTTATTTTGGACGCTGGCTCTTTGCACACCAGGTTATATTTGTGTTTTTACTATTACGTGCACCATATCCTCAAAACAATTTATTCTTCTATGAACCATTTCTAGATAACATAGTTTTGATCAAGCAAGATTTTAATTGTAAAAATTTGAAAATGGTGGCAATTATACTCATTGTGATGAATTTTTTTTTTGAAATATCATCATACTAGAAACAAGATTTATTTTCCATTTAGTAATATTATGCCTTTCTTAAATGAAAATGTATTTCAGTTGTAACATTTGAAGTTATATTTAGAATGAAGTACTGTATCAGCTGCTATTTAAAGACTTGGTTAATTACTGGAATTAATTGCAATTAATGACTGTACTTTCATATCTAGTATTTTTCCTCATTCTTACTTACACCACAAGTTTGTCATAATCAAACATGAAAACAATTAGCAGGAATCACTATTCAAGTGGATGCCATTCACACAACCTATTTGCAGATCTAAAATAATGTTAGCACAGCTTGACCATCCCATAATATGCATTTAGCAAGGTCCATGGCAACACATCAAAGGAAGTTTAATGCATGCAAGACAAACAAAAGTGAACTGATATTGGTTGATTAAAACGTCCTTGTTATATTCTCATTTAAAATGGTGTGTATTAAATACAAGAAATACCGACACTCAGTTTTGAATGCAACTGTATTATGATGCAGCTTATGAGGAATCTAGCTGACAGTGAGGACAGCATATACTTGGTTAGTGGTGTTACACCACAGGTCGATTCACTTAAGGGGGTGACTACTGTGAGACAGGCTCCGTACTGCCCCTAAACCACCAGCTGCGGCTGCCGTCTCCTTCACCGGCTCACGTGCTCTGCCAAAGCGTCCATCTCTCTGCAGATGTTCAGCAACCCTTTCCTCTTAAGTAGGTATGCCACCACATCCCACCCAAACACACCACCCCCTGGGGCCAAGTACAAATGGACTAGCCCCGTTCTAACTTTGGCTACATCCAATTTCTTTGCAGTTCATTTAAAGAGTACACAGAACACACTGCAAAATGATCCATTCAGTCATTTAATTTGTGTGTGTGAATTTGTGCAGGCACGTTGTATGAATTAAATAAATATCTCTCCAATATGTGCACCATATAATGTATTAAATAAATCAAATACAGTGGTACCTCGATATACGTCCTTAATCCGTTCCAGATCCTTGGACTTATACCAAACAGGACGAATACCAAATAAATTTTTCCCATAAGAAATAAAGGAAAATGATTAATCCGTTCCTATGAAAAAAAATCCTATTGTTATTGCCATATTATACATTGATGGTGTTGTATAAAATAATTTAAACACTGCTTAATACTAAAATACATAAATACAAAAGCAATTAGATTAAATAAATGAAAAGAGAGTTATATCACTGAATGGTAGCAACTGGCATACTGACGCTCTTGGGCAGTCATGGCTTTGTCTCGAGAGAGGTAAACAAGGGTAGCGCGCGGTGTCGTGACTCATTTTGACCCATACAAGTTCGACCATGCGAGTCGTATTCCAAACAAAGGTCGTATACAAAGCAAAATTTTTCGCGTCCAGACAGGACATGTACCAATTTAGACTTATTCCAAAGCGGACGTATACCGAGGTACCACTGTAAATCAAGAAAATCCCAACTGCCACATACTGCTGTTCTACTGGTACATGTTAATAATTCATTTTGGTTCCTGCCGTTAAAAATTATTTATTCAAAAAAATGAGTAAATTCTGAATTTGAAGTCAGCAGAGATATTGGTCAAGTTTTCATGAGCATTTTCTCATAGCAGGGGTGCTTCGTGTGATCTGAATTATCTTATGGATTTTAATCTGAGACTTTGCAATGAACCATTGTCAGACAACGGCCCAGAAGCTCCTGTCCCGCCCTTTCACCACGAGCACAGCTCCAAGGAGGGCAGGTGAAGGGGACAGTGGCCAGGCCCTGACATCAAGAGTGACTTTACTGGCCAGTAAGTACAAAGACGAGACTAAAAGAAATTACTGTGACAAGTCAAAGATAACCAAGTATCCCACAAAACTGAGCTTGTGGGAGTTTTACTTACACAGAAATGTTCTCAGGGCAGAAGGAAAAAATATTGGTTCAGAGAGATAACCAATCAGATTGTAGAGGAGGCGGATCCAAGCAATGAAAGACAGGACCAAGACATCTGACTGGTTGGTCCCACCTCCTCTACTTGCTTGGACCCACAATCTGACTGGTTGTCTCTCTGGACCAATCGTTTTTCGTTCTGCCCTCAGAACATTTTTGTGTAAGTAAAACTCCCACGAGCCACAACTGACCATAGGCTCTCCTGGCCTGGACTCTCCAGTGACTGAAAACCAAACCCAGAGTGGAAAGGCACAAAATACATAGTTATTCAAGCCACAGAGGCAGTATGTTAGATAAGAAAAGGCATAATGATCAGTTTATATACAGTATATTTATGATCAATTTATACATTTCTTTATTGAGTTGGTTGGTGAAAAAGTCTACTGCAAATTCGGCTCATTTCTGTGAATAAGCTGTTCTGGAAGGGCAAACTTATTTTTCCGAAAAGAGGATGCATGGGATTGAATACTGCATGCATGTTAGATTCTGTGCTCCAGGCCTACTATGAACTAAGCGCCATTCATGGTGCATTGTGGGTAAGATCTTACCAAAAGCCCTTGCTGCTGGCAAGTCATACTTTTAAATAACTCAAATCTTTTGAGAGGATGACATTAAGAGATTATTCAAGAGTTCTAGTATAACATAAAGAATGCCTAATAATACCTGTTTATTCATAATTATGATGCCTTGTCGTCACAGACACAGAAAAGGTTTATTTCAAAGGTGAAGTTAAACAGTTTATGAGAAACTCCATCCATGCACAGAATAATAGAGATGGTTCCTCTTAATCCTCCCTAATCTGTTGCCCTCTCGGCCTCTGATCTCCGCTCCAGCGCTGCTCCACGGCTTGGCTGCAGCGCATTTCCCAAAAAGGGCATGATTTGGCAGGACTGCTGTATTCCCAGCTTATGGCACAATGAGACAAAACCCATGAAGAACCACAACGGCCAGCTCTGTGGGAGTGTGGAGATGGTCTGTTAACTAGATGGCCTGATAACTAGTTCTCAGTCTAATGTGTGAAGTGCATGACAGCCATGTGTGTGTGTGTGTGTTTATTTGTCTGTGAGCCTGTGCATGGGCTGTACAGCATTTATAGGTGTGCATTCTGAGAAAGTGTTAACAGAAATGTAACAAAACCTGAAAAAAAAACATAACACAAAAAAGTAACAGTGCCAGCATTTTTTGTTGGTTGGTAATTTCGTGTTTTTGGGCTGTTTTAATTGTTTAGAAGCCAGCAGTTTTATAAAGATGTAAAAATTGCCGTAAAAATCTTAAACAGCACACACAGGGTTACAAATTTTGCTTTCTAAATGGTTTATTATAACCATTTGTCATGGTCATCTCCTCTGATGTGTTAATACATTTTTTTTTCTGCAAGCAGTTGGAAGAGTCGAAAGGTTTAACCATGCAGAGTAGTTTTTTTCTCTCATAAACATGTATTTTCCTTAACCTTGGTGATGCCTGAACTGCAGGGTTCTGTAAATAGGCCACATATCCCTGGAACGCGGCCACTGCTGGATGGATCACTGCCCGCTGCACATTCCACACCGCACAGAATTACCCATCATCCCCTCTCACGCTCGCATTCTCCGCATCAGCGTCTTCTCGCTTTCCGCTCGGCGAGTTACGGGGGTCTCCCTCTAACGTTGTGCACGCATGTGCTCATACATATGCGTGCAATTTCAAACTATGGGTTGGTACGGCGGCACAAATGTTGGCGAGTGTTAGACACAGGCTCTGGGAGGCCCTGCAGATGGTTTACTGAAGTTCTGAGAAGATCACTCATTACCTCAATAGCAGAATACCCTTTTTGAAGCACAGTTTGGTTTATTGCAAAGAAGGAATCCATTCCAGAGAATTCTTAGATGTAAAGATTATGTAAGACTATGACACAAGGCTAACGACCAAAAACAGCTAGTCAGTTTCATTAAGCTACTATGATAATATTTTTTGCTCAAAATGGATTTTGATGTGTTCCTGAATCTGGACTATAAGCTTTGTAGTTTTGAATTCAGTACCTGGTGCAGGACGCATTTCAAACAACGAACAAAACTGGACTTGTGATGAGGAATTTGGATCTTTTAATTATTTTTTTTATTATAAAAAATGCTCCTGCGTATTACTTTTCTGAATAACAACAACAACAACAACAACACTTCATTGATCCCTGTGGGGAAATTCTCTTTTTGCCGACCCCCTGACATACAGACACACATGTAGGTGAGAGCAAGTTTGGCAGCGAAGTGCAACCACCTGCAGCAGAGCCCATGGAGCTGGGGGATAAAGGCCTTGCCGAAGGGCCCACAGACGTGACTATT
>JAODLD010000040.1:15131971-15160695 GCA_026781065.1 Mormyrops boulengeri | reverse complement strand
AATTAGTGAATAATCATCGTTAAATAATAATTAATTAAATTCAATTAATTTCAAACATATTGGTGGAGATATTAAAAATTACCTGAGCTAAATATTCCTACACACTTGAGAGGCCCTTAGCATTCATATATGCCACTGTAGAGACCACAAAACACAGGCAACACTCCGTATGAACTGTTATTCTCTCTGGATTTTTAAATAAATGCACATGAGAGCGGAAGGACTTTGCAAACATAAACGACATGGAGACACTCCACCTGGGTAAACTGGATTAGCGTTCCTCGCTGTCCTCGAATTCAGAGACTTATAGTAAAACCACAGGCACACTCGGAGCACTAAAATCCAGGTTGCTATAAATACCTAGTGCTTGTGGAGTTTAAAAAGACAAATCTCTAGGCAACATAATGTCAGTCAAATGAGAGAGACTTCTGGGAGACTGACAGCATGCTCTCATTGCTTTTTTATTCAACTGAAAGGATATTTTCAGAGTGAGTCTCTGGACTCGTGTCACATGAGTGGAGGAGTGTCTGTGTCTGAACTGGTCTCAGTGCAGAGGGATCTTGTCTGTATCTCTGGGATGTAGAGCTCTGCAGCTGGCCCTGTGTGTGTGTGTGTCTGTGGAAGCTGTAAAGGTCCTATGAGGAAGAGGAGAGGTTTTCCCCGACTTCGCTCCCATTCTCGATATTACAGATAGACGTCACGCCGCATTACCGTGGTGGAGAGTGACGCAAACTCTGTGCACCTTGACATTTTGTGCTGGGCATGTCAGGAACAACATCGTCTGTGTTATTTTTAACCCACTGTCTCCATGGAAACCGGCACACATGCTCAGATCGGATGCTGTGGATGCTACAGCTCGTGTCCCTCGATCTAGGGCAAAGGAGACCAACTGTCACGACTGGGCTGCTGCTCCGGACGGGACTCTCAGTCATGGGGCAGTCGGCGCAAGTCCATTAATTCAGAGGATGCCAAACCTCAGAATACTATACATTAAAATACCCAAATTCCCTAGCTGTCTTTTTAATGCATGAAAAAAGAAGTGATCAGCTAACCTACATGAAGGTTTTTCATACTTGTTTCATCTAGTGGGTGCACTTACTGATAGGAAATCAGTCTTGGACACATCGCGATTGCCGTTTCCCGTTTGCCGAGTTTATGACTAAAGTGTGCTTTTAGCTATTGCCTTTACTCGAAGCAAATAACGATTTTTGCCCATTTTTAACATGGATATTTCACTGGATGGATCCAGGTTAAGGGAATACAGTCGCCACCCTCGCGGGATTCAAAACATGCAAGTTGCATGTTACATCCTTGTAAGAGAGAGCGAGGGAGATCGCCCTGGGGTGGGGCAGTCACGTCATAAGTCAATTCCTTCACTAATGCCTCATAGAACACTGACTTTCAGAGAGCACATGCACAGACCTGGCTCCCCTGATCCAACTCCCATCTGATTTCCCTGTGTATTTCCTGCATCAAAGCCAAAAATGTCTGCATTCCTGCTTTCTCCCTGGTTTGTTAAACTCTAACCTCTGATCACATGACTCTGTTCACCAACCAGAGACCAAGACAGTGGCTTTTCTGAGTGACTGTGTGCAGGACAGATAGAGCAAAAGAAATTGTGGCAGAGTGAGGAGTCCATATAGGAATTTTAAACGTACCATTGTCTGGGTGATAGTCACGGTTAAGTGGTTCTAAGCATCACGGTGACCGTCTCCTTCGTCTCCCTGCTCCGGCGCGTTCACAGCCTGGCGGCCATTTTCACGGAAACCACAGCGACACAGATCGGTTTTCCTGAAATGCAACTGGAGGCGTGTCTCCGTCCAGCGCTGCCGCCCACCAGACAGAGCTGCTCCCGCGTCCTTCGCTACCCGCCAGAATCGCCGAGGGACAACAACGCCGAGGCCGCTGGCACCTCTGTGCCACCGCACGTTTCTATGGAAACACGGCCAACGTTAATGTCATTATTCATATTGACTTGTACCAGAGATTACATTTTCTGAAGTGAGGCTGTTATTTGCAGTTATACAAATCCTCTTTTCCCAACAGCCCGACACATATTTACACACAAAAACACTCCCCCGACCCCAATGCATCCACATTTGGAGTCATGGCGGTTTCTAACTGGGACAGTGAGAGGGGACTCGCAGGTGACTCTGAACGGACCCCACATTTACCGCTCCCCTTCGCCTTGTCGCAGCTTCTAATTGGGGTAGCATTCCCTGGTAACGGCGAGTCCGGTTCCTTGGCTAGGTCCGAGAGGTAAACCCAGCAGGCAGTGGTACAGCTCGGCATGGCACATTAATTTGAATATGGTACCAGGCGGTTTCACGGAAGCTGAAGCCCGGCAAAATGTAGGTCAGTCTCCTTCCAACAGGAGGAATACATTTCCATGATCAGAAACAGGAGAATAACGCTCTCACATTCCCCAAAAATTTTCCATTTTCTTCCAGCTCCATAGAGAACAAGGCTTCCAGTTTAATTAATGTGATCTGGGTACTACCTGGTCCAGTCTGGGGTTCTGCGGATATAAAAAGATAAACACACAGAAACTGCACAAGGAATATCATCTTGTTAGAGTTAAATTGAAGAATTGTTTCAGAAAAAAAAATGAGAGGGTACAACTGTCGAAAGACTTCTGAATACAGAGCTGCTCTGTTGTTATGTTGATGAGATCCATTTCCCAAATGGGCTGTAGGGCTGCAGTGTTGACTGACCTCTGCTGAGCTTATGCTTGTCTTTTGGTAATCCTTTTGCCAAATGTGGTCTAAACATGTAGGGCCTGTAAAAATGCTTTTAAACTAAAACCTAAGAAGCAGTGGATAGGAGGCAAGGTCATATTTCAAGGTCATCCGGCACGCCTGCATTGGACGTGGCGATTTGCATATAGCTACCTTACAAACAGCAGTGAGATGGGAGAGCGGTCAGCTTGCTCCCTCATACAGCCTGCGGGGCTCCTTGAATCCATGTTTTCATGTTCCCTCTCGAGGCCACGAGGAACCATTGTGACGTCACCTCATGCTGTTCTTCCTTCAGTTTCCTTTTTCCTTTTCCTTTGTAAAACCCTTGTTGTCTAACAGGTTCAGAGGGGCCAGACCACCCTCCCTGTGACATGCAAAGCCCCTGGAATCCTACTGTTTGAGTGTCACCCCTCATGTTACCGAACACCAGTACGGGGAGGGGGGCGGGGATTCTCTCACCAAAATAACCCCTCAGTGAACGTAAAATCACGTTACACGTCCTGCAGCTCTTGTTCTGTACACAAAGGATTAATGCCCAACTCTTCCTCTCCCACTTTCTTCTTGTAAAGGGGTCACCTCACAGGAATTCCTACTCCTTCGAGGGTGCGATTCTACAAGGGACAAAATGCAAAAGCTACTGGGAAGTAAAAAATGATTCCAGATGATTCCAGATGATTCCAGATGATTCCAGATGCAAATTCGACATTACAATGCATGGCGACGTCACCGATCACCGCACTTTATTTCACACAAGGGACGAAGGGGCTCCTGTACTTACTGTATTTTGACACTGTTCAGAATCAAACGTGCCACTATTGTGAATACAGGCAAAAAGGAATTGTTTCTCAGTCCTTTGGGCGTTTCTTTGGCAGAGCATTGCAGAATGGATGATAAAAGTGTTAAAATGATCCCTGAATGAAGATCTTTCAGTTGTAAACTCAAACGAGAAAATATGGCTTCAAAAAAGATACATATCTTCAATTACGTTTTATTACGCACTTATCTAAAATATCAGCTTACAGAATTTGGCTGCAGGCCAAACTGCGAAGATATCGAATCGAATTGTAGTTAGATTTTCAGTTAGGGACATGTAGCCACATCTCAGCAGAGTTTTCTCCAAATTTCCTTATTTGAATTTCGTTCTGCCCATTACAGAGCATCATTTAACCCCATCATAGGTCTCACTCCCCCTGGGCATCAAGGCAGGGAGGCTGAGGACCGCTACACAATGAGGACGCTGTTCAATGCTTTTGGTCGCCGATCCAGTTCCTCTTTGTAGGCTGTAGGCTTCATGGAGTGACTTCAATACACTTGCAATGGAGGATTGCACAACACTTGCACAACCTTCAGCTGACCGTAGGAGTCACTGCAGAGCAATCTACAGACACGCAGTCCACCCATGACAGACCTCCTTGGCACAGACCACCGGTACTCGAGTCCCCACTGTCAATGGTGCCTCACTGAAAATGGTTCGCAGATTGAATGTTGCTTCCCTGTCTTAAAACCTGAAAAGCCAGTAGGCTTATCTAAGCTTTGGTCCAGCAGATTAATCAAAAAGTAACTGGCTTAATTGCACGGAAGGGTCACGTTGTAGTATCCTTGAACAAAATAAGTCGATAAAAAAATCAGTATAAATAAATATGAATGTAAACTACTCTGTGAAATTAAAATCATTTTCTAGGAAGTTGTGCTTTAGTTGCCTATTTAAGGCTGACTTTGGTTAGTATTTACTTAGCATACATTTTAACTTACACTTATCTGACATCAGGTTTTGTTGGGGTCACCATTAAAAATCTTTTTTTTTTTTTTTAATCAATTTTATAGGTATTTCTCCATTGCTTTTCAATTCCCATTCAGTTCAAAATGTTCTTCCTAATGCTTCATCTTATAAATTTATGATTTTTTTTTTCTTTTTTTGGCAAGAAACCTAGTGCTTGTGGAGGCTGTGAAATGTAACTCACATTGAAATGTAAACACAGGGAGATTTCCAAATACTCCATTACAGCGGGTGAGGCATGACACAGGATGCGACCCGTCGATATCGCTTTCTGACAAGTGTGTGAAGTACACTCTCATCCCTGCCAAACAGCATGGCGCACTGGGCTCAGCGTCAGAAGCTTCCGGTACGCCGGTTCTGACACAGTCTCATTACAGATCTGACAGTTGTTTGTTTACAGTACACATGTGCTGATGAGGTGTAGGTTTACACACCGCTGTCTCATTTATCTCTGCGACTGACATGTACCTCTATCTGCAACATAAAAGCTGGTGATATTTTCCATAGTGCTGCATAGTGACCCAAACCAAGATTGACTCTCTGATTTCTGCACCCAGGGATCCTACTGACATAACACGGTGATTTGAAATCCAAACGTCACGGATTTGAAACTGCAATCTGCTTACATCTAGATGACATATGATTCCCTAGAAATGAATGTTATCTTTTTTTTAACTATTTATTGTTTGCACATCAGGAAGACCATAAGATATTGTAAAAGGAAGTTATTTTAGCATGTCACAAATCATGTTCATTGTCACTTCAAAAACAAAACATACTCTTTCTATGAGTTTCTCGTGGGATTGATGCAGCCAGTAAGGGCTTGTGAACAGAGGAGCTGACAACTTGAATAGAGAACAAGGGTTCAAAGAGCCCCCATTTACCCAACCAATGCCTGTGGAGACCACCTGCCATGTGCCCTTAGCTAAGGTGGAAATTGCATACGACAGAGAGCAGACTGAACATCAAAGCTATGGACACAGGTTGCTCTGTTTCATGCAAAGTTTACGCCTGCTGCTCTACCCGAAGACTTTTACTGTATATAGCTGACTGAGTCTTTCTTTTCATTGACAGAAAGTTAGGAGACCTACCTCTGGGTCCCCCCCCCGTACCTCAACCCAGACCAACATAAACCAGCCATGCCGCCTGAAGCGTTCAGGATGTCACTCAACAGGCTGTACGTCTGCATAGCGTCGGCTACGCCACCGATTCTACACACTCTAAGGTTTTCGAAACATCTGCTGAAAAGTCAGCTCCTCAAGCACATGTGTGGTCCACACATGCGTCAGACTCTCTTGCAGTGCTACTAGACACTGCCAGGAAGCTGATTCTAGCCCTTGAACCAGAAAAGTAAATTCTAGAACATCAGCAAACCACTTAGCACACCCTGTGCACACCGTGGACCTCAGACCACAGGTCCAGAAACATCCTATTATGGTAAATACAAGTCAACCACTGTGGTACAAAAAAAAGAACAGAACTGTTAATAAAGAGCAATACGACATCAGGCAAATAAATCATTCTCCATCTGTTTCTCTGTGTCCTTCTTTATCTTTGTCAGCCTGGTGAAAAATTGCATGAGAACAATATATGGTAGTTGCCCATCTATCAACACATTTCCTGTAAAAAAAAAGGGGCAAAACGGGTGGCTCCTCCTACATTGGAATTTAGAAGGGTGGTCATTGGCTGGTGGGTGTGGCTTTAGCTTCAGCCTCCCAGCATACCCTGAACGTCATGGCCCACGACTGCAGGCACAGATGGAGGTGGCTTAGAACACGCAGAGCTGCTCTACTGTAATTAGTCAAGCCCTGGTTTTGTCGTGGAGACACAACAGACCTTTAAGATTAATCCTTTGTAACCACAGACATGTATTAAATCCATGCGTCTCAATCCTAAAGAGCCACAGCCAAGTAAAGCTTATAAGTGTCTTTTTTGAACTGGAGCATAATCACGAACGTCATACCACTGAAAAGATTTCCATTAAAAACGTGTTATTTAAACGCAGCCGAAGAGTTGTACGCAAGGCTTAGAGATTTTAGGAAGTGAAGAAGTAGGTTAAATTGCTGACGTTAAATCCAAAACATTTTGTCTGATTAAAGACAATCACCCCCTACAACTTGGCATCATGTAAATGAATGACAATGAGGTGACCTTGAATGCAATACTGGATTTAATTTCTCCCTTTCTCCTACAGCGATGACAAAACCGGTAGACTTTTTTTTTTCGTTTCATTCGAGAGTTGTAAACATGGACCCGTACAATCGGTGGAGCTGTGAGGCAAGGTCATGGTCAAGGTCAAGGTCAAGGTCGACCCCATCCGATCCGCTTTCCAGCTGCTCCATCAGATGTGTTGGAGAGCACAGCCTGTCCTCTTTCTGGCTCAGGGCGCTGTTTGTTTGTCAGAGAGCTGTAACTATGACATGTGAAACTGCAGTCCCATAACCACCGTATTGCCCACACACAGAAAACCAACTTGGGACAGAGCTGCCCACGCCGTTGCCTGTAAACACTATCCGTGATTTATAGCACTGTAAAAGTCAGAATAAAAATTAAACTGGCACATTTTAAAGAAAACCAATGTTCTGTGCTTGTTAATAATGAAAATGCATAAGAATACAAAAAAGTGCTCATAATTATGCCCCTTAAAGCAGTGCTGGGGGCCGCCTTCATATGGAATTTACATTTATTCACCAGATGCATTTATGCAAAGCATAATACAATTGAGAAGGCAAGGTCAGACAGTCCCTTGAGAGTTAAAGGCTTTGGTCAATGGTGAAATCACTCTACCAACCCCAGGATTCAAGCCCAAAATCTGCCCATCCCAAGCACAGCAGCGAAACCTACTGAGACACACACCATCTCACTAGCCTATCTTCAGCTTTTTGAGTTACCTTCCTGTTAGGAGCTGATTTACACCAGGAGCACCAACTCAACTTAGATCCATCCATCCATTTTCTGTAATCGACTGTCCTATTCAGGGTGGCGGGGGGGTTCAGAGCCTACCCGCGAAAGGCAGGGAACAACCCTGGATGGGGCGCCAACCCATCACAGGGCACGTCAGCTTAGATTTTGTCCTAATATTAGCTTCTCTTAAGCAATTAAGTGCTGAGGGACAGTGAAAATTGGCGCCCCCTGGATGGACCAGGGTTCCTAACCATAAAATTAAAATTCCAATTCTGGAATGAGATGTTTTCCTCATCTCTCTGACCTCTCCATGCACCCCCTGCTTAATGCCGCTCATGGTTACATCAGAATGCTGCTTTTATACCACCAAAAGGTTCCAAAGTAGATAATCTGCTGACATTGCAAGAGGCTTGACAATAACTGCAGCAAATTCAGTGGATGGAAGCTGTGGTAGATAATGAGTGGCAGAATAAAGGCGCATAACGAAACAGGGAAAGAAAGGGGATGAATTCATCTGAAAAGGGCGTTTAGGAGTTAAAGCTAATTTGGGTCACCTACCCCTAGTCCCCGGTGTAAATATAATTCAGTGTGTTCTGTTTTGTTTTCCCCACTAATGCAAGTCAAAAACCTGACACCAGCCAAAGAACTGCAGCAGAAAAGTGCCCATTTGTAATTTCATTTTGCATTCGAATTTCTCCTCGAAACTAGATAAAATTCCGCCTTCATTTTTCATGTCACCATTAAGCCTGAAAGGAAAATGTTTCGCAGATAAATGTGACCCCACGTGCCCCAGGCTCTCTCACACGGGCCAGTTCATACTTTCCCAGTTTTACTTCACGTATCTCAGCACCAGAAACAAGCTTTTAATCTAAACTGCCTTCAATCGTCATTTTGACTTTTCGATTTCACAAAAAAAGAAAACCAAAATGAATGTATGACAGATTAGACAAAAAAGCTAATTCTTTATCATTGCACATTTGGTGTATAATCCCTAAATGAAGCATGACTTTGTGTGTGAGTGTGTGTTTATATGTGTGTGTGTGTGTGTGGATTATGTTTATATTACATTGTGGGGACCAAATGTCCCCCACAATGTAATAAAAACCTGTTATTTTGACGTTTTGGGGACCATTTTTCAGGTCCCCACAAAGATCTGTGAATACAGTCGAAAAACTAAAAATGCCTAAAGTCTTGTGCTTTGTTTGGTTACTTATGGTTAAGATTAGGGTTGCGTAGGGGTTAAGGTCATTATTTTAGGATTAGAGCTTTCTCCATAGAAAAGAATGGAGAGTCCCCACAAAGATATAATTTCAAACCTGTGTGTGTGTGTGTGTGTGTGCTCTGTATTGGACCAGCATGCCATCCATCATGTCCTCTGCCATGTTTCCTGTGTTTCTAGTGTTGGGCTTGAGACTTATCCTGCCCAGAACGGCAGTTATCGGGTCCTCGGGGACCCACAGACAGACCACGTTTTTGCTCCCTCACAGCTCATGGCAGCAAAAACGTGGACTGTGTGGCAGGGAGCTTGGAGGGAGCAAAAACGTGAACCGGCTGTGGGTCCCCTAGGACTGGAAAACACTGCAGTACTAGGTACGAAGTTATAGATGTTGGCTGGATGCATGTTGAATTGTAGCTACATTTTATTTATTAATTAGCTCTTAAATTAACAAAGACTGTTCTTGCTAAACTGTTTTCCATTCGGTACTAGTTGCATCAACGCCCAGGAAGTTTTAAAGCTTTTTAATTCTGGGCAGTAATAATGCTTTGAGCATGTGGGTTTCTCTGAAAAATAATAAAAATAATAATAATAATAATAAAACAGGCAAATTAGATACATATCAAGAGAAACTGACCCATCCGTTACATTAATTATTGACTGACTTATTAATAATAAAAGCAGCTTTTCTATTTTTGATCTGTTGTGAGTTCATCCCAAAGCATTACCGGGCTTGTATCTTCTCTCCTTCCAGGAGGAGCAGGCCATGGGAAGAGGACGTGACCGGGGTTTTGGGTTATACTCAGCAGCAAAGGAATTCAGAGTGATTTAATTACGGCAGGGCAGCAAATTACGAGGCTATCGGCCCTAAAACCCTCTCCAGGTGGAGAGCGCTTGAGCACTTCTCCTCTCCACACTGGCACAGTGCTTAGGACAGTCCCCGCATTAGTGAGAGTGTTCACTACAGCAAGCTGCCAAGCTGACTATCCTGGGTCATCGCAGAGGATTTCCCTCTGAGGTTCCAGTCGCACGTGACAAACTCAGAACAGTCTCCTGTTGCCATGGCAGCTTGACCAGCCTTCCTTCAATTCCCAGTCTCCCTATTTGCCCATGTGCCGACGTTTCCTTTTGGAGCTCGTGTTGGTCAATTGAGTGTTGCATGCTGGGAGGCTTCTGCGCAGCTGTGACAGAACAGTAAGAGTGTCGGAAAAAAAGCTGATTGCCCATGCACCCGCAGGAGATGGATGGCTAAGGTGGGCCTCGATGGTCTGACTGCGGGTGAAATGAGAGGATTATATGTATCTGGAGATTGTTTTGTTTTGGTTCTCGTTGCACTTATTAAGGGGAATACTGTGCTTTGTCTGCTACATATATGCCTAATGTTTCATTTAACGAAGCAAAAAAGGGTTTTATCCTAGTTTCTATTGGAGAGACTTATGGAATCAATCATTCAGTCTCTACTGGATTTCAGAGTATCTTGCCAGTCGAAGGTCAGATGATGTATTGTTAGGCTATTGTGATTGGCTATGAATGATACAAGCATGGAGCTTGTAGCCAATGGGCACTCTCTGACTGGAATGTTTCTCTGTTTTCAGGGCCTTTCCTTGTTAGCATCATTTTGTGCCCCTCCCCCCCATCCAGTTCATCGCTGACCCACTCTGGTTAAGACGCTACAAAGCGTGTCACTGAGGGAGCCAGCATGGATCGGTGAAGCAGAGCGAGATGATTTAATTCTCCCTGCTTTTCAGCCAGCCCACTGGACTTTACAGTTCTTCAGTTTAACAGCCAATCGACTTCCAGGGCAGCGCTCGAATAGACCAGGGGAACAGTACATGGAACTGCCCGTGACCCGTATCGGCTCCAGAACATGACCTGGGCCGTTATTCTCCAGCCCCCTGTCCTGTCTGGAGAGTAACTGCCCAGTCTGCTACCAGAATAACCCTCGTCTCCCAGCCTCGCTGCTGGCAATGTGCCAATATTTGCTTCTCTTCTCCAGCTTTTGCACTTTTCCAAAGAGACCACATTTGGTGAGGTTCTCAGCACTGGGAGCATATTTAACATCCTGTATAAGGTTCAGCGTTCTGAGGAAAACCCCCAGTCTCACTCACTTTGTTCAACATTTTATTTCTGAGACTGGGAAAGGGTTTCTGTGATAGCGCTCACAGCATCTGTGTGACCTATAAGAATTTCACAGCAAAAACACCAGCAGACTCTCCAAAGTCTCACTAGTCGGATCACTAAGCTACTGGATAAATATAAATAAGCAATACTGATGTAAAATATTCATTATTCCGGCCCCACAAACTGGGCCTTTACACGATACAAGAACCCCAGTTTACAAGAGAAATAAAATAAGGTTTCGATTTTATAGCCATCTTCAGTACTTAAAGCAGTGTGGTCCCAATCATAGTTTTTTTTCAGCTATCCGGAGCCATAAATCCAGTAACATTTCAGAAAAGAGACTAAGCCAGAGCAGGTAGCCCTGAATTAGCAGAGGCAGAATCTGGGTACAATTACACTGAAATTAGATTAGAACGAGCCTTTTTAACGAGACTGCTATAATTGAGAATAGGTTTCGTGGTGAGGTAGCATGTCTGTATCTGCATTTCTGTGCGACTTGTTGCTTTTAGCAGCTTATTGTTTTAACTGAAAATCTGTCAGAAACTTGAAGATATTTAATGAAAGAGATGCATTAAGATATTCAGAGCGCCACAGAGCGTGGCCAGATTAGCTTGGACGCTACTGAAATATCTACATTACTTTCTGCACCCAAGTCCAAGTTTATCAGCTCCGCTTTAAACTCTGCTCTGTCATGGTAAATCACACACAGGTCTCAGCAGCCTTGGCCAGTCAGTTTGTCACTCTCCACAAACCCATATAAAAACTTCAATTGTGTCAAGTGAGAAACTGTGAGTCAGGGGGGTGTGGTTTTTATTTCTGGGGCTGGGAATTTGGAACAATATGTTCAAAACCACAAGTATATTGCAAGCAGTTTATTGCAACTATTAGTAAGTATTTCTGCACAACAAAGTATTATTAGTGCAGTAAATCCAATGTGCCGTCAGCTGCAAATGTGCAGATTTCACTGACATCACGGAAGACAGTCATGCTACCGTTGACTGTCATAGAGCCCCTATGTGCTTATGGGATGATCAGAAGGCCAGAGCTTTGTCCTGATGGTTCCCACCATAAAGGAGCAATTAATGAAAGCAGACTGTCTGGATATGTACAAGGTGGCCCCCCCCGCCTAGTGCAGATTACAGACAGTTATGGGACAGCAAGGTTACGGGGGGGGTGGGGGGGGGCTGGATTAGAGAGGGGCAGCAGCAGGTTATCGGGGGCAGGGTCCGGACAGTGACGCGGAATGGTGAGAGAGAGACAGCCCCCACCCTTCACATGCCAGAAGGGACACAGAGTCACCATTTGTTCCCCCGGTGACGGAGTCAGAGTCAGGAAGCTGGAGTCTCCGAAGAAAATCAAGAGCAGATTTCCTGATGTGCTGCGGCATGAGGTCTACCCAGATTAGCCTGACACTTATTTTAGTTCCTGTTTAATTTTCAATCTCAGCTGCAACCCTAGACAAAACCGCCGGGCTCTACAGAAAATGAGTGAGATTTTCCAAGCAATTAGCAATTTCCTAATCAATTATTAACATTATTTTTTTTTATTTGTGCTGTTAGGGTCACAACAGTTCTGTATGTGGCATTGGCCTGCCAAGTTTAGGGTTAGAGGGGAATACTGTACGTCTGAACTTATTATCTGTCGTGCAAATTCTTCCTTTTGCGTCATTCATTGTGACGCTTACATTTTTCATCATTAAAATCTAACTGAAGTCAGCCATCACATTCAAGTACGCACGTTATAGCACTATAGAGGTTGTAACTGCTATGTTTTTCTTGCAATTAATGGCCTGAAATGAAAGTCCGGCACTAATTCACCAGCTCTTGTCGGTTTGTTTGGCTACGTTAACCGCTTGCGCCCAAATGCACGTCGGCATAAATAATCAGCAGCCCTCACTGCCTTGGGACCTGTTGAAATTTGTTTTCAAAAGAAGGCAAGTCTTAGAAAAATCAAGGCTTTGATAGGTACCCTTCCTGAGAGAGGAAGGGGGGGGGGTACAACCTGAAGACAAAGCCTTTGAAGAGAAAAATGACCCGGGCTGAGACCGCAGACAATCCCCTTGATTGCCCTCTCTACATCAATTATATACGCCAGGCACTGCAGTGACCCTGTGAAATCTGAAACTCCAGGCCTGGTTTCAGTCTGCCCTCTACGGTACCATGGCCCTCGCCTGGCATTTCTCAAGACCGGCTCTATAAATGAAAGGAGCCCCCCACCAATATCCAGGCAACTCCAACCTGATTCAACCCTGACCCTGCCCAGGGCCTGCGGCTGGGAACCAATAGGCTTTCAAGTAGATTACTAACATGGCATCCCAGAAACACATGCTTCACCTTCCATTTGGTGATAACAATGAAGAATGATTCAATAATCTGAATTCTCATCAGAATAACTGCTGCGATTTCATGAGCCATTAGTCATTACGTATATTAATGTTCGTCTCCCATATTTGTCTTCTGTTATGTTCAGGGGTCTTAAAATACTTTAGCACTGAAGCCCAAAGCAAATTTGTGATTCTTGGATCAATGGCAACATCTGCATAAACAAAGTTAGAATCCCGCACAAAAGCTTTCTGTCATTTGAGGGCTGTACCTATTGCCACATTTCTATACCTAGTGGAATGCTTTTATGTTTTGGGCTAAGTGTTCCCTTTGATCTCTAGAAATTATAGCTCTCTGGGTTATTAATTATTTTTTCAATTTTGGAACCATACTACTTATACATGGTTCAGCTTAATGAGGACGAAAAGCACACAGTAATATGAATGTGGACATTCTAAATCAGAGAGAAACTAGATTGTTTTAATTGCACCCATAGTCACAGAACAAAGAGCACATGTACAGGCTGCTAGTGCTCAGTACTACTTGAATACAGAAATATTTTTCAGTCTGAGCAGTAAAATCTTTCACAGACTATATGATAAGAACCCCTATATCCCTATATCCCTATATCTCCCACAGCCAGTGTTACATATTTCATGGTGAAAATACTCCTCTCAGTGAATCCATCCTATTATTCTGTGTAAAATAAATACAGCAGAGTCAGATAATAAAGACAACCTAACATGCAAGAACCTCGCTGGATATCTATCAGCGTATCACTGGCTGGCTAACAGTCCCTCACCAGCTAGCTAACAGGGCCTCACTGGATATCTATCAGCGTATCACTGGCTGGCTAACAGTCCCTCACCAGCTAGCTAACATGGCCTCACTGGATATCTATCAGCGTATCACTGGCTTGGTAACAGTCCCTCACCAGCTAGCTAACATGGCCTCACTGGATATCTTTCAGAGTATCACTGGCTTGGTAACAGTCCCTCACCAGCTAGCTAACAGGTCCTCGCTGGATATCTATCAGCGTATCACTGGCTTGGCCAGGGTTGACAGTAGCTATCAATTCCAAATAGGCTGTTTAAATGTGCCAGTACTACATTAATTTCATGAAGATAAAACATTTGAAATTATTTTATCATGCTAAACTTCAGTAAATATAACCTGAAAGGTGGCAGACCATTTGAAAAATCACAAATGTTAAAATTGATACACTCAGCTAAATATGTTCTCAATCAGTATATATCCTTTAAAATAAAAGAGAGAAATCTGTGGACACACATAAGCATGCTTAATAAAAGTACTTGTTAAATAGCCTTTCCTTTGCAAGGCCAAATTCTTTTAGCTCTTTTCACATAATTTTAAGAAAGCACCTTCACATTATCCAGACTAGTTTATCTTTAGGGGTTAATTTAACCATATCCCTTTTAAAATAAAATTTCATATTCAGACAGTGGCTGTGCTCTTTCTAATAACCTTACAACTGAAAGAACAATATGGGAGTTTTTAGCACATAAAATCAACAGGGTTTGCATCATCCAGCACATTCTAAGCTTCTTGTGTTCCCTGCCAGACTCCATAAATTCCCCTTTGAAGACAGAACTCAGCCGTGATACTAAATGGGTCATACAACACATTTACAGCCCGCAGCGAGCCGCTCTCAAGCCCGTCGCAAGCAGAAAGGGAAGAATGCTGAACAGAAGGTTAACTTGTAAGACTTCCAAAGTGTGCGAAGAACCTTTCCGCACCCTCAGCCCTTGGTGTTTTACTCCACTTCTGCTCCTTCAGGAATCATTGCAAAAAAGACACATGGGAATCCGGGGGAAAATTCCTCGTTTGATACAGAAAAACATAAAGGCCATTCAATATACGGAGCCAGTTGCTGTGTTTGTGCTAAAACACGCATTACCATTTGCTTTCGTGCAGGTTGAGGGGCAAGGCCTCAGTATCTGTGACCAGAAGGTTGTTGGTTTGAATCCCGTCCTAAGTAGAACAGCCACTGCAAAGCCCTTAATCCAAAGCCATGAACGGATGCTGGATACATAGCTGACCCTAAGGTTTTGCACTCAACTGTATGTGTGTGTATCTAAAAAAAGAGTAAGATGGGACATGTGCAAAGAAGCATTCCGATGTACCTGTTCTTGGGCAAATAAAGTTTCATTTCATTTCACTTTGGTTAAAGTCTAGTTCTGGCACACAAGTATTGCCTGGGAGAGTAGCTGGCTTTCTGATAGCACTGTCCACAGCGGCCTGCCGACTGACAGCCATGCAGACCTACCCGGCAGACCTACCCGGCAATCTGACGCCTACGACATCTGCCAGGACTGCCAGAGATGCACTTCTACAAACACAAAAACTAAACGGTCACAACGGGAGTTTCTCAAAACTGAAACCTAGCTCAGGGGATACCGTGAATCACAAGTGACTGAATAGCTGTTACTATAAAATAATGTGGTTTTTTTTTTGCATGAAATTTTATCAGCAGACGCGTCACGTTCACCCTATCTGACATGCCGTAGCTGTGGAGGTGTGGGAAAGCTGATCACAAAAGGAGGAGGGGGCGTCTTTTAGAGTTCATGAGTGGAGAAAGTTTCACAGGGACTTTCAATGGCTGGTCACGTCACATGACGGAGAGAAGAACTGTTCTGTCACACAGAGGACCGGATTTCTTATGAAGCAGGACAGTTTCCTTTGCTCTAACAAAAGATTCTTCAATAGGTCCCAGAATAAGCAACACATTACAATGTAAGATGGTGAAGGGGGTAGGTACAACCAAGATGGTGAAATCAAGGTGAAATCAGGTGACAATGTCCTGCTATCCAACCAGATTCAAGTGTTTCTCATTTAATCCCATTATCCCATTCCCCTATATACCCACAATGATGAAACCATAGGAGACACTGGACAGAACTTCAAGCCTGTTATCTGTTTCCTGGCAAAGTGTGCCTCCTCTTTTCTGTTTCACTTTACTCATCCTCCACCCCAGGCATAAAATAAAGCATCTTTTACCAGCTGTTGGAATAGATTAGCTCATTAGCCAAGAGCAGCAAATCCAGCACATAGCTGTCACCTGCTGTTCTGTCTCAACAGAGCTGTTGCAGACAAGTCACAATAAAACAGACAAAGTAACTGTATATAATGCAAGATGAGGAATGTATTAAACACTGAACTTTTGGTCAGGAGAAAGTCTTGTCTTGGTCCACTTGGCCAGAGCAGTCCATCGCATTCATCCCCTCATTTTCACTTCCTCCAAGGCAAAATGAGACCAGGTCATCTGGTGGACATATGTCTTTATCCAGCAAGCCAACCAAGGGACTATCTCAGTGCTGCTAACGTGGTACAAATCACAGCCCCCACTGGGTGTATGGGCAACCTCCCGGCCCCATGAGAGAGCCAGTACATCCCCAGTCCCATATATCATGAGAAGGAGCAAGAGGACTTGAGGAGAGTGGGAGGACCAACAATGGCAGATATAGCTAACAGAATTGGGTAATTCAGGTCCAGAGAGTAAAAGTCCAGATCGGGATTTTGTTTCAACCAACCAATTGAATACTGTGTGACTGTGACTCTTTATGCTCATCTGGTTGGCTGAAACAATATCTTGGTCTGGATTTGTACTTTCTGGACCTGAATTACCCACCTCTGATAGCTGATTACAGGGCATCACATGGCCAGTCCTCCCTCTCATAGATTAACAATGGAACTAGCCCTGATTTGTGATGCACTCCTGCCCTCATCCATCCGTCCATCCATCCATCTTTCCATCTTCTAACTGATCATTATTCTGATCAAGGTTGGGGGGCAGACAACTGCATGGGATGCTAGACCACCACAGGCAGGCACACACACACACACACACACACACATTCACATTGTAAAGGCAATTCAGAAATACCAGCTACCTCAGTGCCTTTAGACTATCGGTAGGGAACCTGTGCAATACGGGGGGAACATGCAAAGTCCACATGCACAGAGCAGAGTCCTGTCGTCATAACAAATAAAAAAAAAACACTCTGACAAGCTTGATCCACGGCATAGACTCAGTGGCTCCAGCCCCCAGAATGGATGTCTGGTGTTTTGCATAATTTGCCTAGCAAAGCAGTCTGTTTCCGAAACACGTACAGTGGTTTGGGCTGAACTCTGCCCGAAAGGAATTTATCCTGCTGGATTCTGACAAGGGCTGCAGATGTACAAAAAATTCTGCTTCAGTGTAAAATGAGGCTGAACTGTCAAGACTAAAGTGCAAAATAGGGTCGATTTATGAGACGTCTCAATTTCACCAGCAGTCCTTACAATCAACTTTGATTTATAAAGGTAACATATCCCATTGAAAAAAAAAAGTCAGAATCTGTTCAAAAGCTGTTTAACAAGTCTTGAAGTGTCCTTACTACCAGCTGATGAATTATTAAGATCTACATTAATTATTAGCATTATAGGTCCATGATTTGCTGATACATGTCCAGCTATGAACCACTATAGCATAATTATTAACTGGATTGCAGCAGGACAACCAGAAAGCCGCGTAAAACACGCTGCCTTAGGGAATTTTCACACATGGCACAGATTAGCTGTATTTGCTAACAAAACAAGCTAATTACATATATTTTTCTGCCATTTTTGATTTCTTAAGAACTTCTCCAGCAACTGTGCAGCCTTACACATCAAAACAATTTCACTCTCTTTTGCCAGCGATCACTGGGAATTTTTAATTAATGAGGCTATTTACTCAATACTCAATAATTTTAATTATTTATAAAACTATTTACTGACAACATCTGAAAGGGCACGTTTTATTTATGTGTAAAACTGTTGCAGCCACTGACATCTTTCTTTAAAAGTAAGACTGAAGCGTCCAAGTAGGATCTGCTTAACCTCTTATTGCCTGGAAGTTACAGTAGGTCCTTAGGAAGTCATGTACTGCTTTAACTGGTACCTCAAAGGTGGAACTATATCCACTCATTTAAACTCATCTTTCTTTTTTAAAAGCTTTTGCACAGTACTGTAAGTCTCAAATTTTGGTCACATTGAATACCTAATGAAATGTAAGATGTTCAGGTCATATTTACCATACATTTTTCATAGCCCTTCTGTGTCATGTGTGCACTGCTATTTTAACTGACCCCTCTAACTGCCAGGTTAGACCACCCACACATCCCATTTGTAACAGACCAGGTGGTGTGTGGTTTGGTGGGTGAAGCCACTGTAACTGATCAGAAGGTTGCTAGACCAAATCCTGGACTCGGCATAGTGTTCTCACCATTGAGCTTCTGAGCAAGACCCATAAATCCCAACTGCTCCAGGGATTGTCTGACCCTGGTTTCGCAAACATGCAAGTTGCATTGGCTAAATAAGATAAGACGAGTGGCGCTTTCATCTCACTTCCATTGGAGTGCAGACAACTATTTTTCTTTTGATTAATGCTATTTTAAAGACCGCATTAAAGCTGTGTCTTTTGGAAAGGGCTGTAACACAGGACCATAGTGCATACTAACAACGATAGAGTGGTATTACTACACAGGTACTCTAGAACTGAACAAAACTGACCATTTGTTTGTTATTAAATGTCTAAAATAGGCTCTTGTCTCGCATTATAGTTTTAATTAAACTACCGTCTGACAGGCCATTAATCACAGATCGCGTTATTATATTTTATTTATTTGTTATTTATTTTACCTTCATTTTACCAGAAAGTCCGACTGAGATTAAAATCTCTTTGGCAAGAGAGACTTGGTCAAGGTAGAAGCCGTACAAACTTACGACATGTTAAAATACAATGTATACAATATGATACAAAAAAAATTCACAAATTAGACAGCTATTTAAATATACCGACCTCTCAAGAAAAACAACTATGCATCTCCTTTGCCAAATTCTTTATGATGCCCTTAAATTCATCAGTGGAAATAAATTTGGCTAATTTTAGGTCATTCTGTACATTATTCCATGTCCATGGGGCATACTAAGAAAATGCAGATTGGTCAGAACCTAGGTTACAGTATAAGTTAACCACTTGGACTAGCGTAGCTGGTGACTACCTGAGCTGAGACAGAGTAGGTTATAGAGGTAAGCTGGTCATTTACCCGTTACTGCTTCATGGATAAAAATATACTAGCGCTGTTTTCTGCGAGTGGTCAGACGTCCAGCCGACTCAATCATAAAGAAGGCAATGATGAGTAAGCGACTTTGCATTAGTAATGAAACGCAGAGATGTATGATACACTGAATCGGGACTGCGTAAAGCAAAGGATGGTGCATGCAGATACAATAAGTCGCCATAATCAATCACAGGCAAAAAAAAAAGTAGCTAAATTTTTTTTTTTCTTGGCACTGAAAGTGAAACAAGGTTCATTTCTAAAATAAAAACCAGTCTTCACTTTCATCTTCCTGACTAATTTAGCTAATGTCATCTATCCATCCACCCGGATACTTGTATGAGGGCAACCTTTTAATGGATTTACCATCAGTCATGAGAACATCATCAAGCTATTGTGAACGATCTTTTCAGAAGACCGCGAATTTTGTTTTCCGAGCATTTAAAACCAATTTTACACCTGGCCTATGCCACCCAGGCAAATCTTGAACTTGAAAAATTATTCTTTTGTTTCTTGCATTTTTAAATCAGTAGCTATGGCTGGTTCCATCAAATTTCCCAAATTCAGGATAAACATTATTACTTCATTACCTGGCGGGGCTTCCAAATTGAAGCCCAAACTTCCCACTGAGTGAATAATTCACCACTGCATTGCTTAAGACTGCTCGTTGATTAACCAATGGCTCCCTGTTCAGCCTGGTGACGTGAACAGGAGGGTGGAAGCAATAGTGCATTGTGGTGCTTTTAGAAGGTAATGACCGTCCACATAAAGCCTTCTGAGTCTTCTGAGTCAAAGCTCGGTTTCACAAACCCCATAGATAAATCCGTCACACAGAACTGTCACCTACACTGCTTTCTTCTTCCATCACTCATCGGCAACCGTCTGAAGAAAACAGCACCGTGGGCACTAAAAAAGCCGCGACTCGCACTGTTTGGGCACATGAGCGAAGTGCTGCAGTAGGGCGCCACAATCACGGGTATAAGGGGAAAAATGTTCCCTTTCATTATAAGGAACTGTCAATGTGTCACTGGCAGATGACACAGAATAAGGATTTTGTGGACATCTGGCATGCCGTTCTTACAACAGAGAACAGCACTACTGCCTCTCACCTCCAGGGTTAAAATCCCAACCAGTCACAGCCCCCACCCACAACCCAAAAGCATGTGGTCAAGTGAATTGGTGCCTTTAAATTAATGTCTGCCCTCTGATAAATGGGAATCCCATCCAGAATTTCTGCTGTGTGCCCTGGGACAGACTCCAGGCTTTCTGCTACCTTCTACTGGATAAGCAGTTATGGATTTTTTTCCGAAGAGAAATTTGCCCAAGGCTTCAGTGAACTGTAATATTAATGTCGACTCTGCATGTGAAACAATACTTTGGTTTAATCAGACTTATTAAACGACACACAGAAAGAGTACTTTGTCCATGACCTCAATCTTCAGCTGTTTTCCCTTGTTCTGTTAATAACTCTTCTGAAACTGAATCATTTCCCCAAAGACATAGAGAGAAAAAAATATGCGCTACTGAGATACATGTGAATTTAACAGATGTGATTATTAAAATTTATATTCATAATATATTTAGGAATGTTTTTACTGTTAGACGTGTTGATGAAGGTAAGGTCTTGTGAAGTTCCCATAAAATGCACAGCAGAATTTGATCATGCTCCAGGGCTCTTGAGGCTATGACATTTCAATGATAATGTAGCTGGATATCATAAATAACGTCATTCAGTCAACACTGCAACACTGCACCAGTGAAGGACACGTCAGCAGCTCAATGCTACACTCTCTGTGCCCACCCTACAACATTTGCAACAGCACAAGATTCCCAAGAGCGAAATGCAACATTCTGTTTAGCTCCATAAAAAAATACCAAAGCAACCTACTGGAAAGTTCCCAGCTCAAATCCACAACCGCATTTTATTACGCTAATGTAGTATTTATGACTTGAAAACTGTGGTTCTAGCAAAGGTTTTTCCCTCTTCTTTGCTTTGATCTTTCCATGGTACCACAATGGTTGGTTGGCTGGAGAAAAGCTGGCTCTGGTCCTGGCCTGAGTGCAGGATTCAGGCTTCACTTCTCTATTTCAGACATCATTCAACCTTCGACTGAGAATGCAGCCACTGCAAGTTCTGCCACAAATCCACCAGACCGATCTGATATTTTCCCCATCATGACACAAACCCACACCAATGCAGCGTTTGGTCACGGTCAGGTTTCCCTCCAAAATGGCCAGAGAACTTCAAAAAAGAAGAGAAAATCATTTTCTGGCAAGAGGGCACATTCATTAAAAAACATGGGACAGATTGCAAATAAAAGCAGAACACCAAAGTTAAAGCCAAATGCCACTCGAAACTCTTATCTTAACTGAACAGTGAATGGTAAACAAAGGGAAATTGGGTGGCTGGCATATTCTCAAAACTCTATATTACTTGGATGCTCAACTTGTTCAAACAATATAATCCTAACACAGAGCAGAACCAGGAACACAGAACACAACCAGGAACCCAGAGCAGAACCAGGAACACAGAGCAGAAACTGGAAGCACAACCTCAGGTTCCCCAAAACCACATTTTCCTGTATTATCCTGCATTCTGTCATTTTTTATTATATTGAATTTTGTTTAGAGGAAACAAACGAATGACATGTTATTTTCTTTGCACCTCTTCACACCTGTATTTTTATCATCCAGCCCCTTCACAATACACCACACTACTGGTTGTTTTCAATAAGATTTGCTATACTTTTTTCAAATAGGCTGAACAAATATCAGTAGGAGTGATAGTGGAAGTACTTACAATGTAAATATGTAATATGTAATAATTTGTTTTACAATACTGATTACAAGGTTATAGTATAATATGAGTCAAAACGCAATGATTCAGTGCATTTAGAAGGTCACAATGGCTTGAATTGAGGTGACCTCAGGGTGATTAAGCGGATGTGACTGTGGTCCCTGGCCAGCGGTCTGAGATGGAAGTTTGAAGGGCAGACGGTTGGACTTTCAGAAATCGGGGTCTCCAGCTGTTGAATATCAACTGCACGCAAAAATGCACCGGAACAGCTAGGGTTCCAACCTCAAAGACAGGGAGGCTCCAGAGCATGATGCAAAGCCCCTACTTTATGAGAGCTTTGACATACAGCATACTTATGAGGCAGATAAATGGACAGACAGACAGACAGATAGACAAAATTGGGTTTTCGGGGTTTTATAAGGGCAGGTTTCTACAGTACCAAGCTTTCAGCTCTGCAGTAAGGCTCTCATGAATCTCTTCATTTGATGCTAGGTCGCCGCATCTGCACCAGAACACTCTTTGCAGGGGGGCCGGGGATGCGGGGCAGGCCAGACACACACTGAACACAAACACGGGATTCTTCACGAGACGGAAAGGGGGGAAATTTTCAGTGCTGCTTGAATGCTGACCTTGGAATCTCCGCCTGGGGATCCCAGCAGAGGTGTCTGATGCCATTTGGAGCATTAAAATCACATCAGAGCAGGGATGAAACATGCCTACGCAGAAGAATTACACGTCACTTCAACCGACTGGAGAGGAGAGATAGTAAGATCAACAGTTTTCACTAAATAAGCCTGTGACTGTAACATGTGCCATGTAGTTTTTTTAAAAAAAGGGGAAAGTAGGTTATGATGTACTGGACAGCTACCTCCTTTGGCTACTGCCATTTCCCCCTGTATCTCAGAATCTTAATGTTAAATATAAATTACTTCTGAATACAAGTTTGACATTAATGAGGCCTGAAATCCCAAAATGCACCCTGTCAACGTATGGTCTGCCTTCATCTTGTATAACAGCATGGAGAAGTGGAAAACAATCCAGATATTTACAGAAAGCTCACCAATTTGGTGTTATGCAGACGGCTGCTGATGGCGACCCCTCCCATTTAATCCACACCTCTTCATCCACTTCAGAACCACCCCAGACATAGAATTTGTTCTGACTGTGGTGAAGGCTTGATCTCAGAAACAGAGCTGGATATATTTTAGAGCTTGAGAACATTAAAGGTGGATTTACTCTGTTGTATATAGGGTATGTAAACAATAAAGCACAATAGTAAGCAGTGAGACAGGAACTGACAGGAGCAAGGAAGGATATCCCCTCACCAGGGAACACGGATCAACCAAATCCCTCTCGGACAGCTAGCTAGCTAGGGTCTTCCTGACCAGTGTGTTTTTCTGCCTTATATTCTAAATTTCATTTTACCCAAAGTACAGACCTAGAATCATCTGATGGGTCTAAGCTACTTCAATTGGTTAGTCAATGTGTAAATGTTACAATGAAAATACAACTAATATATTGGAAATAATATCTAGCAACGGGTCAAAATTCAACTTTAAATATGCACAACTTTCCCAATTAGTTTACAAACACTGAAGAAATATATTTTCTTCATTATTATTTACATTACATGTAAGATAAACTGACATAACCATCTGTAATGGTTTTAAAATATAAATAAGTGTCTTAAATGTAAATGTGTAAATGTGGGATAAACAGAACAGGCATAAAAAACTGCGATTGAGCATCTTAAAATGACTGAAGAGACATTGCAATGGCTTGTGTGTTAAATAAAGTTGCAGGCTCCAGACAAGGAATAAACATGAAAAGACAGTTTAATCTTTTAAACTCCCAGATCTACCTAGATACAATAGTTTCTGGCATCCAGCAGAATGCCAACGCAATCATAGGCCGTAGATGCATCGATAAAAGACTGAATATAAGGATTGCCCGGTAAATCATCAAGCCAAAACTTATAATGTTAATCCTAAAACATTTTTACTTTCCTTATGATTTAAGGTATGCCATAAAAAAACAAATCCTAATCTGTAATTGAGAAAAAAAATAATCTGACGCTAGCAGTCAAGCTTTAAAAGGCAATATAATCTACTGTATATAATGAAAACACACACGAGTTACACGGTTCTCCTTAGCTGGGAGTATATTGATGTAAGAGGAGTTTACTACTCTCTTGTGAATAATTGCTTATCCAAACAGGGCTACAGTCATTAGGAACCACTCTTTGGAATCACACCACATAAAACATGCACCTTGCACACATGACAGTATGTCAGCGAGCTTTCAAACACACCGTCACGTTCGCAATTTCCAGCTGAAGCACCTTGAATGAGATAAATTATCGCAGTAATTCTGTCCTCTTCCAAAAAAAAGTCCATAATTTTTATGGCAATTCCAGAAATAATGTCATCAAACAATGATATATCCCTATTATTTAACAAATAAAATTAATTTCACCATAGATAATAAAAAAGAAACCAAGAGTATTTGATTTTTTTTATTTATATAGTAAAAGGAATTATGTCTCGTTCATTCTTTTTAAGATCAAGGCAACTAAAATAACATGCCTGTAAAATACAATGAGTGATTAGGAAGTTTATCGTTGTTTACTTTGCATGGAGAATTATTATACTGATCCTCTAAAATGTAATATAGTAAGATTTTGCTTCCTGTAATAGAATACAGTGATATGGGCCTGCATTGGACATGGTACCAAAAACAAGGGCTCCTTTAGAACATAGCTACTCTGAGGGCTGGTCCTGGACAGCCCTGCTGTATCTGCAGTAAAATAAAAATAAGAAAAAATGCATTAAACATTAAAAGGACTGTCAAACCCCAGCAGTGCATTAGCTGTGAGGAAAAGTAGGACAGGAAGGCTATGAAGAAGCAGAGTTCAAACGGCATCGTCCATTACGAAACTACACTTAACCTTGAGTATGTGTTTAGAAACTTTTACTCTAGCATTGACGCTGAAAACAACAGAGCATACACATTCCTAACAGCAAAAGCAAGAAACAACTCACAAGGCATACTGTGCCTATGTGTTACAGCACACCCTGTGGGTTGTGGATTCAATTCCTGCCTCTGCATTTGTCTATGTAGAGTTCTGTCCAGCTGTTTCCAAATGAAGTCCATAAAAAGACATTTAGGTAAATTGCCGCCTTTGACTGTAAATTGCTTGACCCTTTGAGATTCCCGTCCTGGATGACAGGTGGACACAATGCTTAATACTTTAAATATTGTTCATGTTATTTTAAGACAGTTGTCAACGGATAGAGCTGGGTATTACGTGAAATATTTTTCATATGGAAAAGCTTCCCATAGAAACAATTTGCTTCCTGGCATTTGCGTACAAATCTTGGTCCAAGTATTGTTGCGTGTAGGTGAAGACTGTCAAGAGATTTCTTGCAGTGCCCTTGTGTTTATGCACTTTTAAAAATTATTGCTAACATTATCTAATTTGTGCAACATGTTATGACTGCTGTGTTTTAAACTTTATTTATTTATTTGCTTGTATTTTAAAGTTAGGTTAGTTTTTGTTGTCCAATATCTAGTTTAGAAGCAGTGCCGTCTCTAACCATGATGTTTTTTGTTTGTGTAGCCCAAATGCTTTGTCTACTGGAAATAGTATTTGTGTCACTGTTTTAAGCGATTTCCTCTGGGTTAATACCTGTAAAAGTACTGTGGATCTGAATCTCATGCCACGGTGTCCATGTATATGCAGGATTTTGGGTCCCATGAAAGCACGTTATATTGGGCCCCCAACCCAGATCAAGTCACTCAGGGGCCCTTGGAATCATCCTAACTCGCCTGATTTTCGGGGCCCCTGTGTATGTGGATGGTATGACACTGAAGCCCACTTGAATTGATTAAAGAGCAAATATATGACAAAAGATTCTGAGGCAAAGTTATTGTATGTAGCAGGAGTGGGGGCAGGGGCTGGGGGTACAGGTAGCTGTGGAAGTGTTGTATTTGGCAGATAGCCAGGGTCAGCTGGAGTTTATTAGGAAACCAATATACCCAACTCACTGGGATGACCTTATTTGTTTTTAAAGCCATCCTGCAAAGGCAATAACTCTTCCTGCTCATGAATGGAGGCATTCTTTGTTGGAATCTATTCTCATCTTTGTTACACAAGTCATCGCAGCTCTTGGACCATTCATCTCAGCCAAGCTGATGGAAACTTGAATGACTTATTCAGTATGAGTATTCAATTATTCTCTTAATCAGGCAATCCAATCGATATTCTTAACGGATGACAACTTTCCAGGAAAAGAAATGTGAATTCAGTCCTTTTGAGTCTGAACAACTCATACTTTACATAGGGAGATAGCTTTGGGACTCTGTAACACAATTAAGAGTCATAAGCATTACTCTGAGAGGGGAGGAAAACATCTCAGGGGTGAAGACGTATCAAGGTAGGATGTAAAACTTTTGGTCTTAATCTTAGTCCCCTTAAACATCTCATATAATCTCCCTGGGACTGGCTTGATGCTTGCCTTTCTGATGGTGTGCATTAAATCTTAAAATGATAATAACAGTCTTCAGAAAAGATCACATAATAAAGAGGTTCAAAAATAATAATTAAACAAGGTGCTGTCCATATGGGAAAGACATGTCTCTATTTCAATCAGTCAATCAATCAGTCAATCAATCAATCAATCAGTCAATTGATTTATAAAGTACAATTAAAGACACCACATGTCAAAGCCACAACAATGTCACATGACTGGAAAATCGCAGTGACCCAGTGCTAGCTTGGAATCGAAGTAACTCAATGGGACCAACCCATTAAAAGCTTTAAACACCAACAGTAGAATTTTAAACCTGATCCTGAAAATACAGGTCTTTTTGAATCTAACACAATTTTTACAATAATCAATTATAGAATCTAGCAGGTGGGTAAATAATGTGTCTTTTACATGCTGTGCCATTTTACAAAAACTCTCACTGAATTAACAGAAACTGACAATGAAATTAAAAGGGTTTTTAATTTAAAACGGTTCCACTTGACTGGTGCCAAAGGGACAGAACGTGTTTGACGTCATACACTGAGACCACAATGAGAGGTCGTGAGGGTCATTACAAAAGCACATGACTCAGTTTTAGTAGAAAGCTCAACATTCCTAAAAGAATGGGTGACACTGAGCATTATATCCTGAAAAAAATACTGACACAAAGGAAACTGCCAGGAAGCCGGAATTCAGGTGTGTAGTAAGTGACAGTATGAGCGGGAGCTCGGTGTGAACAGTGCCGCTCCGGAGCTGACTCACCTGTCCTCACTACCTGCTGTGCTGCTCTGGTCGCATCAGGAGCAGTGTGTGTCCTGCTTTGATGTGTGCCCTGCTAAACCGATCACTATCTTTAAACAACACAGGCCGTGTGGGACCATGCGGCAGTTCTGGGACACTGGGGCAGCACTGAAAAGCCGCTGGGTTTGTAGACTGTGACTGTCACCACTAAACGTGCCTCCCTGACACCTTTACTTATACTGACATAGCAAAAATACATACATACAGTACTGTGTGAAAGTCTTAGGCACTCAAAGAAGATGGTGTTTAAATGATGTTCATCTTGGTGTGTAACTATGATATTATATCTGTCAAAGTGTGTCAGCTCAGCCATTTCAAGACCTAAAATCAGCCCATTGTTTGCAGAAACCATCCAACATACCCATGTACTTTTTGACTCAACCTCTAAACTACATTGTTTGGCTGATCAAAAGCTCACTGAGTTATTTACCAAATAAAGTTTATTTATTGAGCTAGTCGTGAAATTCAACAAATACATGGAATGGCTGAGGTGCCCCTGAGGACAGGTTATCATCTAGCCATCCAACAAGATATCAGTAACTATATTTTTTTCTGAGAAAATATACACTTGCCACCCAGATAAACAGCTTCGAACATTTTCCATGTGCTTTTTCACATTACTGTATATCTGAGAGATCTGGTTTTCCATGTAAGACTCAGCAAGTTTTTACTCTGTCTGGTACAAAAACAGGCATCAGATTTCATACAGCCCCAGCAATGATACAAATCAAACACCAAATGTTTTCTTTGGGGTTCAGATATGATTTTGGTATAGCAGGGTCACACTTAGGGTGGGGTTAGGGTCTCCTCGGGTCAAATTTATTCCCCTTCTTATGACACTGTCCTCTAAAGTCACCTACATGTTTGAATCAGCCCCGGGCCTTTGGGTTCGATGGGTGGGAGGGTTTGAGTCTGCCCACATCTGTGCATCAGATGTCCTGGGGCAGAAAGCCTTTACCACATGGGGGCAATCAACTTTTACTGCTTCAGTCCCACTGAATAAACAGGTGTCACCTCGCCTCAAGTGACGTCAGGACGAGAAGCAGGTAGGTGCCTCCACCTTCCATCAAAGCTTATTTGGTTAAAATTGAAGAACCGAACCACAAGATTACTCAGCTAGAGATCACAGAAATGAAAAAGACTTAAGTGAAAAGAACAAATTCAGAAACATGCATTTACCGTGTGTAAAGTGCTTCTCGGTGATCTGCTGCTGAATATATATGCATCTTTCTGAATGAGATGAGAAGTCGAACACAAAACACAGTGAAGGAGTTAACTCTCAGCTTACTGTCTTTGTTATTACTAAACCATTTAAAACTGGATAAAACAGGAGGATCTCGCAGGACTTCAAAGGCCTGGCTTGTGTGGGGGGGGGCGGGGGGGGGGGGGGGGGGGGGGGGGGGGGGGGGGGGGGGGGGG
>JAODLD010000040.1:15083516-15116099 GCA_026781065.1 Mormyrops boulengeri | reverse complement strand
TAAATATCCATATGTCCAAATATATTTTAAAATATACAGGCTTTCATAGGGTGTCCTAATTTTCTCACATGACTGTAGGTCACCACAACTTTTAAATGTTATCTTCCTTTGTGATGCATAATCGGGTAAATGGTTATTTTATTTCCATGCCAAAATGATTTGTGTCATTCTTTAATATTTTTCAAGCTGCTCAGACTCAAGTATAATTTCGCAGAAGAAAAGAAACGGACAATAGACAGAAATTATAACAGTAGGTTTAGAAATAACAGCTGCAAGCTTTGAACAATGCTGATCTTCATCCTGGAACATTGTTGAAAAAGAGATGACAAAGGTAGCTTTGGGAGTGCAGAAGATGATAATCAGGGGTTAAGATATTGAGCTTTCAAAGAAACAAACACAACAAACCATTGAGAAGATATTATGGACAAATGAGTCTCCTGCCAGCATGACATGCAAAACCATGGACTGGAAATAAACATACCTTCATAGATGTTAGTGTTGCAGAATCAGTGCTCTCACAAGTTATTCAGAGAACCGATACATATATATATATATTAAACACTGTAAACTGACAAAGGACAGGAAGTGTCCATACGTGCAAGAGAAACCGCAGTCTTACTTTCCGTTTATTTATTGAGTACTCAGCAGCATAAGTTCAAGTAGAAGTAAGTAATATCTGGATACCTTTAAACTTCTCTCACTTATATCTATAAAAAATAGTCGTTGAGGGAATCGAGCACAGTAACACAATGAGTCATGTTGTTGCTTTATGCCTTCACCGTGGGGGGATTGAATCCCATTCATGGAGTTTCTTGCATGTTTTCCATTTGCTGCCCAGGTTTCCTATGACTTCATTCCATGGTCTTAGGACATGGAATTAGGTGGACAGACGTTTCTAATTTCCCATAGTGTGTGACAGTGTGTATGTGTGGTCTGTAAAGGACTGGCATCCCTTCCAGGGTGTACTCCCACCCTGTGTCCCATGCTTTCCGTAAGTCAGCACCCCCCACTCTTAACTACATAAATGCTTGGGAGATGGATGGATGGATGGTAGTAGGAAAATTATTTCTTACACTAACAGGAAATATCTTAAAAAAAGATTTCTTAAAGAAATAACTAGTCCAACACCCAGATACAAAATAATACAAATCCTGCTTCTATACTATAAAAACACAAACATACTTTAAATATAAATAAAAGAAAATGCTAAACGCACTGTATTTTTAAACCATATCTGAATATTTTTTTCTAGAGATGATGAAGTTGATGACAGACGTTTAGAGTTGATTCTGGTTAGATGCTGACAGCTGATTCTTTAATTTGTGTGAATTTTATGTCTTTAGATGTACAGTCACATTTACCAGTGAGTTGAGGGGCCTGAACATCACTCAGCCCAGGTCACACAAGATGTCATGCACCTGCCATAAGTTTGTTTGCCATTAGGCTTAAGGATCCTCTGAGGTGAAGTGATCAACGAAAATGGGAAAAAAGGCATCTTGACCGGTTTCTGCACTGCGTTTAGTGCATGAATCAGCTCCTGTGGGCCTTTACACACCACATGTGGTTAGGAGAGGCGGCTGGGTCCTTCGTCCGGTCAGACAAAGGCGATTGGCCGCAGGGTTTCCAGCTGGGCCTCCAAGGCGATCCTCTCCTGATGCACCTCCTGAAAAGGAACCGTTAGAGGGACCTTGAAGTCAACGGAGGTGAGAAATCGGCTAATAAGAAGGCGATACAGGAGGAATGAAATTACAGTGCTGTACAAGGGTGGTTCATATGTGTGTGCTTCAGACAGGATTGCCAGTTCCGCAGTGCTGACTGACAGGAACTAAACTGCTCTTATGCAGCGGGGGTGTGGGGGGGGGGGGGGTGTAGCTCAGCAAGTTAGGCCTCTTTCTGAGTCCCATCCTTGGCAGAATAGTTACATCTCACTCAGATAAACGGCCTGACCTTGTGCTCCCGCCTCAAGCCTCACTCTCAACTGTATATTTCTGTGTGTTTGTCTCAAAAAAATGAATGCAAAATAGTATGTAAAGCTTCATTTCAAAGCTGGGAACTGGTCCTTTAAGGCAGTGTTTCTGAACCCGGTCCTCAGGGACCCCCAGACAGTCCACATTTTTGCTCCCTCCCAACTCCCTACCAGACAGTCCACATTTTTGCTCCCTCCCAGCTCCCAGTAGGGAGGGAGCACATGGACTCTCTGGGAGTCCCTGAGGATTTGAGAAACACTGCTGTCAGAGACAGAAGAGTGAAGTGGGGGCAGCTGAGGCTCTCTAACTACCAGCATGCTGCATCACACTTCATAGTCAATCTGGGCAGAAAAATACTTAAGGACTTGAAAAGGAAGTTATTTCCTTTGTGAGGATTTACGGTGCTGTCATGCATGTGTTTATTTGACTGCTGCATGATGTTTCTTCTGTGGGGTGTTTCGGGTGTGAACTGACATGAAAACTATGGCTGCCGCCCCACCCTGAGCCGTCTGCCACGCTGGCCTTCCCACTACCAAAACAGACATCTCAACGCTGGCTTTCTCAGAACTCAGAGGAATAACGAAAATAATTTACTTCCTCGAATCATATGCTGTCCCTCCAGAGCCTGAATACACACCCTTCAAGTTATTCAATCATGCTATGTTTCAGTCTGAATCCTACCATAGACTCTGAACAATTCATAGATTTTTACAAGGGGATAGCGCCAGTGCTTCAAACAAACAGGGCTGTGAGTTTGACATGTATTTCTGGGGAGACACACAGGAGACCCACAAACATACACCAAAAGCGCACGCACACAGGGCACACACACAGAGCACGCACACACACAGAGCACGCACACACACACAGTACGCACACACACACGCACAGAGTAGAGAGACACACAGAACAGTGACCTTGAGCTTTTGCTGTAGCTCACTGTTGATCCTTGCCAGCACAGCGTTGGTTTCTTTGTTCTTACGGATGGCTGTCTGAATGTCTTTCTTCTGTCTGTTGGGCAGCCTGCTGAGAGGGAGAGAGGAGGCAGAGAGCAGTGAGAACTGTTCTCTCCTGAGGCAGCCCTTATCTGTCCACTCCTGAGGCAGCCCTTAAATGTCCATTCATAAGGCAGCCCTTAAATGTCCATTCATAAGGCAGCCCTTAACTGTCCACTCAAAAGGCAAACCCATAAATGCCCATTCATAAGGCAGCCCTTATCTGTGCACTGCTGAGGCAGCCCTTAAATGTCCATTCATAAGGCAGCCCTTAACTGTCCACTCAAAAGGCAAACCCATAAATGCCCATTCATAAGGCAGCCCTTATCTGTCCACTGCTGAGGCAGCCCTTATCTGTCCACTGCTAAGGCAGCCCATGTTTGTCCACTGCTGAGGCAGCCCTTAACTGTCCACTCACATGGCAGTCCTGAAGACAATGAACTTTAATGACACCACACCACTATCCCCCCAAGGTAAATAAAAATAAAGAACGTTGCACTAACTGTGTAGTTGCACACATTGTCCAAAGTACAGGGGTTAAAAAAAATCATTTCCAGAAAAACCTGAAACTTTTGGGCAACTCTAGTACTGACTCGGCAGATTTTAGCAGACTGCTGTTAAAACACCAGTGTTTTGAGAGTGTGACTAGTGAAAGACATGATACAGATTAGGGTTTCTCACCCCCGTTCTCTGGCTATTATTCCACTGAGCAGTGGAAAGCTGGGGGGTTTTGAGGAAATGTTAGTTAATAAAAATAAAAAATACGTTTTCAACCTTTTATGACCCCTCATATTGACTATTTCTGTTCACATTTGAAAGAAATGGAAAAACAGTTATGAAAAAGTCATGGAAAAAGTTACAAAACTGCCATTCGATCTGCCGTATGACATAAACCAGTCTGCGGACATTCAAACGTTGGGAACCCCTAATATAGAAGACTTGTCCTTGCTATAAGTACAGCCAGGTATGATGTTTAAACACTTAGATAATGTTTTTACAATTTAAATAATGACCATTTTACAATGCATTATGTAATGCTCTGTTCCACCAGCAAAATTTGTATATTTTCACCACAGTACTGTACTTATTTTCATACCTACTTGCTTATTTATTACCATTTTCATACGTTTACTTATTTTTATATAGAAATTGTTGTCGTACTGTGCATTGTCTATTCTCATCTTTTGTGTAGTTGTGTACTAATCAGTCTGTAACTACAAACATAATAGAACATAATAGAAGTATTCTGATTATCTGCTGAATTTTAAGGACTTGATCATTCATTATCAGCTTTGTTTTTCAGTTTAGACCATTTCTTGAATTATTCCAGTTGGTCGCAGCATTGCATTATTTCACAGTAAAATATGAATAAAGTGGTCACTTTTGACTGAACCTAGACCTCCCAGAGCAGCCAGCCCCAGGCTTTACTTTTGGGCCTGTCTGGTCCCGGTGGTGGATGCGGTGAGAGAAGGTTGGGCAGGGTCCAGACTCTGGCTCGCATGGCGGTACTTCTTGTGTGTCGATTTCTGCGGGAGCTGCTGTGAGGACCCAGTTTCCTGTGAAGCGGTGAATGACAGCAATAAAACAGATGAGGTCATTCCAATCAGCGCCCCCTACTGGTATGACTCACCACTGCATATAAAATGCTAATTTATAGGATCGACAGTTCTACTAAGGCCTGACATCATAAATGGACCGGGACCTGGTGCAGAATAAGGTAATGGGTGACCATTCTACTCCACAGCACAGGCTGTCTTCCCCTCGATCCTGTCAAGTCATGTGACCACACAGCTGCTTTCGCACATGACTTTGCATCATGTGAGAGAGGATCCAGTTGCCCATGGAGGAGGACTGCTATACTAATCTATTTTAGGAGAACTGCTTCACATTTCATATAAAATACACATATCTGATATCTGCAATATCATTATATAATGAGTGGAGGTTATGGATAGTTTAATCTTTATAACACATTTTGAATGTTAAAAATAATCACTTTGGAATGAAAGCCTTAGTAACACCAGAACAGACAGCACTGCAAAAATTTATTATTGTACAAAAGAAATATACTGTGATGTAACATGCAAGATCACCAGTACCCATTTTAACATAATACTGATCATTTTCAGGATGTTATTGTAAGGCACTGTTCAAACTGCATGGTACAGAAAACATTCATTCCCCAAGAGGCCCATTAGGATCAGCACGTACTGTTTTGGCGTGGACCGTGTCCTCAGCAGTCTTGCCCGCTTTGCAGAGGGGTCTCTGTCCGCTGCTTTTGATGGGACTTTTCTCCTATGATGCAAAACCAAAGAGGGGTTTCAGGCAAGTCACCAGCAAGGCTGCAGTGCCCCTGTAATGTAGCACATAAAAACACATCACATTTTCATTCACAGGCACCATGATTGCGAATGAAGCAAAAAGTGATTCAGTTTTACAATGATAAATCAGGGTGTGTTTGTAGAGTCATTCTAACACACGACCATGCGAGATCCAGGCTATTATTAAATAGCATGGGGGTCCATATCAACCACTGCCATTTAGCAAAACACTCATTGCCTTGTTCTCTTGAATCCTTGAACAATGTGGCAATTAAAACATCCTTACCTGACATCATCCTAGGTGAATTTATAATCTGAGCAACTTTCATCCAAAACCTCTTATCCAATGCAGGGCTGCAGTGAGACTAACCCAGGGGACACGGGACATAAGGAAGACCCTAGTGCATCACAGGGCAAAGACACACACACACACAATAGCATGCGTTGGGCAATCTTGAGACACCACTACACCTAACTGCAAGCTATTCGACTACAAGAGGAAATTTGAGGGCCCTGAGGAAAAGACACTCGAATAGGCTGAGCAAACTCCATGCATACGAAGCCAATAGCACGCAAACAAAACGTCTAAAAAACAGGTCAGTTCAATATAGCTCAGGCATCAGTATCCTCCATTAAAAAACAGCTGATTTTTAATGAACTCCAGCTATCTGTCACTGGGGACCAGATGAACTGCTCCTAATAATCTGCCACGGAACAAGTTAATAAAGAACCTTCAAACATCCTGTATATAACAGGACTTCTAAAGTCACACCTGAAAAAATAGAAACCAGAACTGGCATATGAAGATTTAAGTCCAGCAGGACAGTACTAAGACATAAGTAAACATTTAAGTATATTTAATCAAGATGAAGGTCAAGCTGGCTATATTTGCTCATGTGTTTTTATCGGGACAGTGTTGACACTGTTGTATTTCAAGTGACCCATTATGGAATTTTGCGAAAGACCAAACAATGACTTAATAAAGGACGTCGTTATATCCCCTGGTTCAAATAGTCTTCCCAATAGAGCAATCTGTCGACAGAGTCATATCCACAGCAAACACGTGTTACAATGAAACAAAGGGTAATACAATGATCAGCACAGATGAAAGCTTCTCTCCCTCATGCCCATCTTACTCAGTGTAGCCTTTCCATGCTCTATGCCAAACGCTCCCATTTCAGCCTTGAGCCAAAAGGTTTTGTTGTGGGATGAGCAGGTAACATAAAATCTGTTCAAGGGCTCCCCAGTCATTTTAGAGGATCCGACTTTCCACAAACGCCAACTAATGCCTTCAACTGTATTTCTTAGTACAAATCAGAAAGAGAACAAGGTTCTGTAACAAGGTTACATTTCATAACTGTGTGCTTCAGTGATGGCAAAGCAAAACTGGGTAGCAGCTAGTGTGGATATTGCGGGCATAGTCCTGCATGCATCCCAGAAGGAACTCTACTGAGCAAGATACTTAACCTGAATTGTTTGTCAAATACCCAGCTTTATAAAAGCCAAGAGCAGCTTCTAATAGACATGGGAGAGTTTCATGTGCATTTTTACTTAATCCTTATTCTTGGGTGGTAATGGTATATTTATGGATATAATGAACCATATCCTTCAGGGACATGTCATATTTATATCTGCAATCTGTCTGGTAAACCCATGTATCACTGCATATGAACTTGCCTGGGGAGCATATAAGCAAACTGTAAACACTTAGCAGGCAACTGCCAGATGCACCTGGGCCTCTAATCAGCTGAGGACAACAGAAACGCTGACATGTGGTGGAGCGAAGGCGCGCTGACAGAATCGGCGGGTGTTGAGTGGGGGTTCATTTTCTCAGGTGACCAATTCTGCCTGACTAGCTCAGCTGTGCTCGGGTCTCTGGTGACATCACTCAGCCTGCGATTCTGGGTCAGACGTGAACGAGTACTGTCCCCTCAGAGGGGTACGGCAATCTGCCATAATTTAATCACAATCGAGAGGGGCATTCTGGGATACGGCCACTACGGGCTTTGCACAGATGACACTGTTGCTTCCGCTGGAGGCACCACATTGCCGGGCGCTGGGAGCACGTTGATCACATAGGATGCATAGATTTGGCTCACAATGAATATAGGACTACATTCTTAAGACCTTTTCTATGGCCATGTACAAAATGCATAAAATAATGCATAGAATTAAATTCTCTTCTTCTAGGAAGTCCTCCAACTTATAGGGAAATTTGGGAGTTGGTGGCAGGATTGGCACTCCAGTCACTGGAAAAAACTCACACTGGTCCATTTGGACTAGTGTGGTGCTGAGGTATCACCCACTGCACGGCTGCACCCAGGTTCTCATCCCTGAGGTGGTTTGTCGTGTGATGGGTGCGACAAAGCGCTGTAATCAGGGCATGCTCCTTACCTCCTCCTTCTAGCTATTAATTTCTTGTACATAAGAAAAGAAATATCCCGGCTTAGACTGCTGCCCAAGTGACCTGACCCTGGGTAAGCAGCAGAAGATGGATGGATAGATGGCTAGAATGAAATAATTGGTGTTTAGCTCAGTGGTTTAGGATGTTGTGTCTATAACTAGAAGGTCATTGGTTCAAATCCCAAGGCTAGCAGAGCAAGTATCAGTGGTGAAGTGGTAGGCAGGCAGCCAAGGTAGCTGCCCCAGGACCCAGCCCCCCCCCCAGCAATGTCGAGGGGCCCCCTCTCTGACTGTATACAAAACACTCGTGAGGATTAAGGCCTTGAAATCCATATTGGATGATCTTGTGACATGCTACATTTATGTATACAATCTTATTGGTGGGAGTCATAACAAAAAAAAATTGGTACAATACTCAAAACAATTTTGAAATGTAATAGTTACATGTCATGTCAGCTAAGTCATGTTTTGTAGTCAAACTATGTTATCGATGTATGCATTCAATGAAAAAGCAAGGTTGTGGAATTTTGGTGACTACTGGAGTGCATGCTTGGGTACAATCAGATTGTAGAGGAGATGTGCCCAAGCAACTTGTCTCCTCTAGTTGCTTGGACCCACCTCCTCTACAATCTGATTGGTTGACTCTCTGATCCAATCATTTTTCCTTCTGCCCTCAGAACATTTTTGTGTAAGTAAAACTCCCATGAGCACTGCTATTATGCTAAAACAAACTTTTTCCTATGTGCGTGCTCGTCTGAGCCATGCAGAAGCACAATATGAGGCACGAGAATGTGAGAACAAATACAGCTGTCACAAGCTGATGGCTTGAGCTGAGATGATGGCGAGAATGATGCAGTCATCTGTCCAGGAAATGATTAGTCAAGCACCAGAACACGGGGGAATTAAACTGGACATCAGATTGATTACAGACTAAACTTGCATTCAGCCCAAAGCATCATAGCGCAGTGGTGATTTTTATAAGTAGGGGGCATATGAGGGGTCAACTTTATCATTAGCCAATGATATAATTTAAGTCAGCGAGTGAGAGAGGAGGGGGCAATCCGCTTTCAGCTGGGGCCTGTGAGCCTGCCCTTAGATATGCCTGTGTGACAGCCAGAACACCGATCCAGACTAGTGCCTGACACAGGCATGTGGAGGCCTCTCTGAGTTTGCAGCTGAAACAACGTCCTCTAGCTCAGCATCGACAAATAAACGCTTTATTGAGATTTTGGAGTCCAACATAAATAGCTTTAAAAATCATGCATTCTAAATGAATCTGGTTTCATAGAGTTTGCCAAATAAAACAAAGAAATTGCTAGAATTCATTTTGTTTTGATCATAAAATCAAAAAGAATTTATATAATGCACACAGGAAGGGTAAAAGCACATAAACTAGAGTACCAATAGGGTTTTTTTCCGCATCAGTCATCATAAACAATAAGGTTTTTCTCTTTTAATGTAAGTTTTAAATTACAATTGAACACCATGCAATAACAAACCAAATATATGCACCCAGGCCTGTACTCGTATTTTTGAAGCGACCGTCCATTAATTTCTATGGGCAGAGCCCTGATCCCAGCAATGACGACCTTAACCCCTACCCAGCCCTAACCATAACCATATGTAACCAAACAAAATACAAGATTTTTGGCATTTTTTGTTTTTTAATTGCAGTCACAGATCTTTATGAAATTGAATTTCCCCTTGTGGGGACTGACAAAATGATCCCCACAACATCAAAATAACAGGTTTTTAACATATTGTGATGACATTTGGTCCCCACATTGTGATGTATACCTGGATCACCTACCAGGCAATATGGATTATTTGACATGATTCAACTGCAAACTCATATGGTCTATTCAAATAAAACCCTTACTTGACACCACAAAGACCAAAAATAACTATACCAAGACCAGCTGAACAGTTCTGTATCTCCAGTTTTCATGAAATAAGGCTGATTTTGTATTGTTGTTTTCATCAGGAATTGGACAAATTGGAAGCTGTCCAAATAAAAAAAAAGAATTAGACAGGAATCGATAGACTACCTCTGCTCTGAACTTAGTGAAGTCAGCGAAATCGTCCTGCTGCAGTGCCTTCTGGGAGCTCTTCTCTGCAGCGGGCACAAAGTGCTGCACCTGAAAAATACCATCACATGGCGGAGCTGATAAAATACCAATAAGGCATTTCTCATGACATGACTCACACATGGGAAAAAAAAATCAACTTAGAGCTTGGCCTCTGACCTGAACAATAAATAAATATTCAGTAGAAAATAGCCCCAGATTTGGTAAGAGACTCAAGAGGGTGAAGGACTACAGAAAGTTCCAGAAAAATGGCTTCCCGTGAGGCCAGCGGTGAAATAACAGATACCTGCATTGCCACGCGTCTCGGAGGGAGTGCTGGAGGAGGAAGCAGCCAGTCACCTCCAGGCTCTGAAACACGAGAGCAAGTGGTCAGTACCTTACAACTACAAAAGACATTACCAATTAAAAAAAATCAGAATATGTAATATGCATTGATTCACATTGTAGATTCATAGATTTAATATTCAGAGTCACGTTTATTTTTCCACAATGTGGAATACCTGGGAAATGTTTTCATACGAACTGCAGAACATTCCATGGTGTTTTGCCCTCTGGAGGCTGATTATTCTTTCTGAGATGGCTAGATTTTTGTAAGTACAACACTATGGTTGGCTTGGGTGGTATTACGTTAATGCGGTATACCACGGTATTTTTTGTCAACAAAAATATATTTTGTGTGGACTCCCCCTCCCTCCACCCTGCACTGCAAATCACATCATAGGGACAAGAGCACTTAAATGTACAGGCTTATTATGTGGTATAATGTCTTGATGCCATGATGTTATGAAAAATTAGACACCGCCCAGACCTACACTATTGACGCACCTATACTATTTTACATGTGGGGGATGTGTGCCTTACCATGGTGACTCTGCTGAAAGAGTTTATTAAGGTCCAGCGATGAAGCGCGTGAGTGGGTCTTCTGCCGGCGGGGTGGAGGAGCCGGAGGCGTTTCTGAGTTCTTCACAGAGTCATTGATGGACGTACTGGAGTAGGACCTGTCCACCATCAAGGTGTGGAACCAACACCATACACCTGATTAAAAATTCACATTCCACTATGACTGAAACATATTTAAGATACATATGGAAAAGACTCCTCAAATTACGAAAGAGGGTGTACTGATACTTTTCCACGCTGCACTATTTGAAGATCAACTGCAGTACCGTGGCCTGGATCGAGGTCTCATTACTGAATCCATCCTGCACGTTGGTTCTAACAAGAAACACATCAGATACCATTCATAATAACCCTCCCACAATAACTTTTCAGGACATCAAGCAACGTACGCAGTCAGCCGACATTTTCATCTAAAGTGACATACAATTGAGAAAACAGGGTCAGCTGGTCTCTGGAGCAGCTGGAAGTTAAGGGCTTTGCTGAAGAGTTCCACGGTGATATCACTCGGTCAAGCATGGGATTCGAACCAAAGAGCTTCTGCTCGCAGGCACAGAGTCCTAACCTGCAGAGCCACACGTCACCCCCTTGTATGGTGTACAGAGAGGAGCACATGCATGATTCATTAGCAATTAAGGGGCAGTGTGTGGCTCAGGGGGCCAAGGCTCTGTGCTTGTGATCAGGAGGTTGCTGGTTTGAGCCCAGCCTCAGGAGAACAGTCACATCTATGGGCTCTGGACCGGGGCCCTTAACCCCAACTCCATAGCTGTTACGCTCTGACCAACGTATGAGTCATGGAGAGCAGCTGGGGGTAGAAAAAAGGCAAACTTCCCCACAGAGATCAATAAAGTGTCATCATTATTACTGAATACTGAGACCTTTGTTGTTTGTCCTCCAGAATCCTACCGATGCAGCAGAAACATTTATGGGTGCAGATATAACAATACAAAATAAAATGAAAGTATGGTCTGTATGGTACCTGGCCTCGCTACGTCTGTGTTGGCCAATTTATTTGATGAGTCTTGAACTTCTGATGCCCTTTTTGGACTTGACGCTACAATGAAATTCAGAAAGACACCCATCTTTAGCCATTAGCAAAACAATGACCACAACCATTACAACCATACCTTCTGAGCCCTTAGGAAGATATTGTCCAAAGCCATCAAGATAACAGCAGCCATGGCCGGAAAAGCCACTGCAATCCATCACCAATGACCCACAGCAGAACCGCATGCTTCCACCAAAAGGATACTTCAAAAACAATTACTTGAGAATGATTACTTTAAGAAGACAGTACGCTAAGTCTAGATTTTTGTGCAACTCATCCAGGTACTCTAACACTGGATACTGAATGTTCCAGGTGGTGCTCTTCATTGGCTGTCATTTGGAGCCCAGCATGTTACATTAGTGCCATGAGAAAAATGACTTTGGTCCCCTGTGGAGTCATGTACTCAGTAACTCCGTCAAAGACAACAAGGGCAGCTACTATTACCCGACTTGGACGGCTCCTGCTTCACGTCGAACTTTGAAGTGGTCGTCTCAGCTCGTGGACCCAGAGTTTCAACTCTATTTTGTTTCTGGAAAATATGAAAAAAAATCTAATTTGCATGTGGCTCAGGCTTTGAATAAACTAAACGTGACTTTAACAGCTGTTTGATAGCTTTGTAAGTAATATTAATAGTATTAAACATTAGGAAAATATCATACAGCTTTTGAAATACTGTCAAAATCAGGAGTAGAATTTTAAAATAATCAGTGCTTATTTGTGTGGTGAAGGTGAATTTTAATTGTCAATTCTTGTATGATGAATGAATGTTTCGAAGAAATCAAAACTTTCTTGTACCGTATTTGTTTCCTCAAAAGAAATAAGGGGTTCTGTCCTCTGCAAGATACACAACAATGTCATTAACAGCACATGACAATTTCTATGTGTGTAAACACATTACCACACACACACACATGCAAAACAAACAGTAGACATATAATGTCATTAATGTAATCAGTTTTCTATAGTGTTTATTCAGCCAGAGCCAGGAACTGTTTTTCATATCTTGGCATTGGTCCTCTATAAGCAATTAATTCTACGTGGGCTGTAAATGTTCGAGAGAGAGAGAGAGCAGATTAAATGTCGTATGAAACTGTTGAGCACCCTTTCACCACACATGGATCATCCTGTGAAACCCCTCTGGAATCATAGGATGCTGGTGGTGTGCAGTGGGCAGGCAGTATTATAGGGAAATTTACCGAGGGTGCAGGGGGTGCTATTGCACCCCCTACTGGTCAGATGAAAATGCTATTTGAACATTTTCAGATCAATAAAATTAAACTACAATGTAAATATATTATTGAACATATAGCTTTTGCGTTAGTCATATCTATGTGTAATGTTAGAATAATGTATTGTAGATGTACTACTTTTTTTTAATTTACCAATTTACATATGTAGCTCAGATTGGCATAGCCTGTAACGATTGACTGGTTGGGCTGTCCCACCTTGCAACCCCTGGGAGAGCAGCCTAGAGTCACCTATGCACTGTATTACCACCATCCACCCAGCGACAACACCATGGAACCAACAGAACTGTCTGATGTTAAAACAAGGTGTGTAAATACATCCCTTGGACTGTTTTCCACATATGGTATTTCATGCCAGGATTGAATTGGGAGAGCAACCAAAAAAAAAAAAGATGAATTAACATTGCTGCATAAACCCAGGCAACAGAAACAACCCTTTGTATTGCACTCTTGTTTAGACACGGAGCGCTGTTCTGTCAATCATCTCACCTCAGGAGATACTGGGATCTTCTCAAGCTGGGTCGAAGGAGCACCAAAAAACATGCCCTCACCCACTGGCCTTGGAGGCGCTGCCAACAAAACAGCAATGAAACGGCATTTCAGGGCGCAGATTATATTACGTTATAAACTGGAAGTGTGGCGTTAGGGAAATGGCGGCGGTACCTCCGTCCTGCTCCAAGAGGCTGGTCTTCAGCCCTGGGGGCAAGATCTCAGGCACAGGGAAGCCATTCTTACGAGCCACGATAAGGTGGAAGGCGATGCAGAACTCAGGGAACGTCAGGGCTCCGTCGTGGTCCAGGTCGCTCAGATCCCTGGTAGGAAGAAGCACCGCAGATACTGTGAAGACTCCCATAACGTGGCAGGAAGTATGCAATGCTGCGGTGGCCATCCTCCGTCTCTCCGTGCCTACAACACTATCAAGACACCTACATCAGCCTACTGAAATCTTCTCTTAGCTATCACCCGTTCGTATAAGCACATGGATGTACGCACATTTCACATACTGATTTAATATATAGAAGTTCCTCGCTTCACGATGTGCTTGACTTACGATATTTCAACTTTATGATGCTGTGATAGCGATGCACAGTCAGTAGTCATCAAACTTTGGGATTTTGGTCTGTTCCTGGGCTAGCAATACTCACTACAATGCTTTATACTGTTGCTGGGCAACCACCCAGCCATGTTTCCAGCCTCAGAAGTCATCGTGACCTAATACAGTGTTTAACAATTGCATGTTTTTTCTGTTTGACAAATTTCCCCATCCCGCTATGCCCCACTGAACGCCCAAGTGTGTCTCATGAATTCATATTGGACTTACGATATTTTCAATTTACGATGGGTGTGTCGGAACGTATCCCCATCGTATGTCGAGAAGCATCTGGTTCATGTCAGTTGTGCATCTATACAATCACGTTACATGGGTCCAATTCATTGTGCATGGTCACAATGACAAAAAATGATGCTTCTATTAGCTTTAACTGCTGAATGTTCCTGTTCATTTCTCTTCTGCTTTGTATTATTTCTGTCGGAAGACTGTTAAGCGGTCTACCCGTAGTTCGTCTCTTCTTTCAGATTCGACACAACAGAAGAGGTGACATCCTGCAATGCCTTTTTTCATTAAAGTTCAGTGTCATGGCCCAAAGCGATCCTCAAACGGGAATTTACATTCAAAGCTTCTGGAAATGTGAGATGGTGACTTTTCATTGTAACTCGGCCTTTAATACATTTGCTGGTCCGACTGGCACACAATGCGTGACTATTGCTGGGCACCAAACACTGGCTATGATTCAGTATAATTATGTAATTGCAGATTTTAATCTGGGCTAAGCTGTCATCTGAGAGGTGGACGATCATAACAGGACCGCCCGATTTACACCCAGTGCATGCGTTTCCCCTTATTCATCCATTACCATAACTGCATTCTTTCATTTTAGAATTTTTTTCCAAAGATATAAGGGCTTAAAAAAAATCACATTGCCACTATGTCCACTTTCAACACTCCTATCTAGAATGAAAAAAATAACCATCCAGCCCTCATTCAACCCTTTGTTCCTCATTCAGGAGCAGGGAAACTACATAATGGTGTTTATTTAGGAGGCTCGACCTTCCAATAAATTCACCTTTGAGCTATGGCTAAACTGGTCTAATTAAATGCCCCCCATCTGTTGTGTGACACACTGATGTTCAAGGATGCGACATCTAACTTACCATATATGAGACAGCTCTCGTATCGACAGCCTTGACTTTGTGAAGAAGTCTTTCGCAACAGAGCCTGAAGAGTGAAATACAAAGAGCCATGTTTTTGTTTTTCATTTAATTGAAAATGGAAAAGGAAAACAGGAGGGAGGTTTTAGGTCAAGTGAACTGCACACTGCTTCCTGCGTGAGAACAATGAGAGGCATTGGGACACAACCCTTCCCCTCTTCATATTTTCACCAGCCTGGTTAGACACATTTCCTGCCACCCAGACAGCGGCTGGTACGAGGCAGTACAACAAGGTATTACCCAGAATAAGTGCCCCCAGGTCAGGCTGCAGGCTTTTGAACTGGCGGGTGTAGTACTCCCGTTGTTCCTCCGTTATCCTCCAGGGGTCATCAGAGTAGTCCTCCAAGTTGTGGTCAACCAGGGCCTCCACAGAAAGTGCCTGCAGAAAAGCAGGCTTTCTTAAGCACTTGGCAGACACCATCCCACCTGTGTCTGCATTCTTGTACTGAGTGCTGTCATTTTGCAGCAATATCTGTTAAAGCTGCTCATTATCTCACAGCTGAAGTTTCTGCATCATTTCTGCCCCCCTTCCCCCCCAAAGAAGCCGTATCCGTACCTTGGCGAGGGTAGCATGCTCTGCGGAGACCCTGACCGCATGGTTTTTGGGAGAGCTCTCCTGCTGAACACCGGGCAACCCGCAGCCTTGCTTTGCCTGTGCTGCAGCGAAAAACCTTTGTCAGTGATATTTAGCGTCTGTACTTGTAATCAGCGCTGGCGTGGAAGCGCATGCAGAGGTTAGACGAAAGCTCCCCGGAGGTGCTGGTGACTGTGAGACAACCTTGTTTACCCTGACTTGATTAAAATGTGCCTGCAGAACGTGGTGATAATTAGCCCGAAAAAAACTGTGGCCCTAAGCCAATTGGGAGACAAAGACGCAATTCTCTTTGCTATGTCTAATGCTATATTTCCAACAGTGTAAATCTCATTAGCAAAACAATTGCAAAGTTCCAACATAGGAACTACACAGTATAACAAGAGCCCTTTAAAGAGAACTATACTTAAATGCTGTTTGAGTAATAAAAATCAATGTAACACTATTGGTAGAATATACAAGGATGATAGTGGTAATTACTCAGTTCACTAAGCGCAACTGGGACCTTAGAAAATGCTTCAGCTGCCATAAGAATGGGGCGTGAATCATACTGGGTCCCAGCTGTTTCCATGTACTGGGCATTCCTGGGCATAACTATGATCCAGGAAGATCTAGGAAGATTCAGGAAGAATGGGAAAATACAGGAAGGCGGGGAATGAGATTATAGCATGCCAGGTGTTTCCTGTGTTCTTCCGCAGAGCCGCTGTCTGACGGAATGGCATTGTGCTTCCTGCCTGGGAACATGGCTACAAATATAAGAAAGGCATCACAAGCAGGAATAAAAAAAAATCAGTTTTCTACCAATGGCAGGGGCTTTGTAGGATCAAATAACCTTCGTTATATATTAATTTAATCTTAAATTGTCCTTGGTCAGCTTTATAAAATGTCAGCAGAAATGTTAAAGTGTGTGCCTTTCCTAGTTAACTCAATGACAGTTGAGTTACAGCAGTAGGTGGGTGCAGGTTCCCTCACTGGAGAGCTCCTCAATAGCTGCATGCCTGTAACGTATCATCTGTCTCGCTGTATGTCGCTTCAGAGTACATTAACATAACTGTATATTGTGGAGAGCCTAGAGTTTATCCCAGCAAGTACGGAACACGAGGATGGGTTCACCCCGGGACAGTAATAACCAGGACACCAGAACAACACTGAAGAATTCTACCAAGATGTTTAATATTCAAAGATTTCTTTGGTACAGGCAGTACCCAGGTTAAGAATGTCCATCTTATGGATAACTCGTACCTCCATAAACGACTGCCATAAAGCCTATTACATTAAAAATTTCAATTAAATACAATGGTTCATAACAACAAACACAAACACTACTTCGTGATGCTCAAGAAAAAATTGCATTTGTACAGTACCGTATGTAGTTACTTTTATTACTATTATCATTATTATTATCATCATGTACTTACCTACAAATTTAACTTAAAGACAGACTTAGGAAATGGATCGCTTTTGTAACCTGGGGACTGCCTGTACTATTGACTGGAATTTGACATAGGGAATCCCCTAAACCCTCAATACAATTTAGTTGTGTTTAATTGAACCTCATCATTTGGGGCCATGGAACATAGGGATGGGAACGCACTCCCTGTGTGTCCATGAAGGGAAGTAGCTAAAACAGCAGCTGCGTTTTCGATGGCGAGAATTCAGCTGCTGCTGTGATAAACTTCACCCTCAGCGTGATCCGTGTGCAGAAACGTATGAGATTCAAGCCCAGAGAGGTTCGTTAATGGGAACATGTGCTGTGGCCGCATCTGTTGTTTCAGTCCACACTTAAACAGCTGCTGAATGTGGAGTCATGTTGATACTACAGCTGAGAACCTAGATATATACACAAAGTAATTAAAAGCATCAATCAAACAAATTTGCTATGCATTAATGTTTTGGGAAGGACCAGTGACTATGTTTTTATCCATCCATCCATTTTCTGAAACCACTTGAACTGTTCATAGTTGTTGTAGATCTTGGGCCTACAGTATGGGCAACAGGCAGGGAATAACCCAGGATGGGGCGCCAACCCATCACAGGGCACACTCACACACCATTCACTCACACATGCACTCCTATAGGCAACTTGGTAACTCCAATTAACCTCAGCATAGTTTTGAACTGTGGGGAGGAACCAGAGTACTTGGAGGAAATGTCATGTTGATATGGGGAGAACATGCAAACTCCACACATGGAGCTATGGCGGATACTTGAACCCTGACCCCAGAGTTGTGAGGCAACAGCACTAACCGCTGGGCCACCATGCCATATACCACATTTGTTCCTTCATACCATGAGAGAGATATCAATTAACTCTTGACTTAAGCTCAAAGGGCCTGCAGATCATAGAGGTGAACATGCAAAGAATCAAGACCATAAACCTGAACATGCAGAGAGCCTATGGAGGTGAACATGATGTAAAAAATGGATTATCAATGCAGTATTAGGCTAAATAGGCCCAAGTATATGGCACACAGTACTTAGGCTGCAAAGTTTGTGTTAATGACCGTGCCAGTCCGATCTGGAACAAATAAACAGCAAAAACAAGCTGACCTGAATGTCGGTAGCGGAATTAATTTTTGTGTAATGTTTTTCGTTTCATTTTGGGACTTACCCACTAATGCATCATCATTCTGCTGCGAGCTGCATGTGGAGTGGGAGGAGATGGCCGGGGAGCAGGGGGGGGAGTTTGTGGGTGATCGAGGGGGGGCCTGGGGCTCCTGACAAAATAACACACACAGACATTTCTGAAGTTATTCAAGTTTAAGGTTCACATATAATGTCAATAAAAACACCTTTTTCACTTAATCTGAAAAATATACATTTCTTAGAAGTAATTCATTGGTTACAAGCAATTAATTTTTTCTCATTTTGAAACTGGTCTCATTGATCTATAAATGATAACTGGTGTTTTGCCATGACTGTGGTCAGGGGCGTAGCTGGAAATTCTGAGGCCCCTTTGCAAAGAAAATAATTCCCAGTACGTCAGCAAAAGTGGGACGGACTGTCGCATCCAAACCTTCCGCAAACCCAGGAAATTCAGTCCGTAACCGATATAGTTTTGTCTAATATTGCTGGTGCTGGCAGTGAAACAACAGGTCTGCTTATTAGTGGAATAACTTTGCATTGTAAATTAAAACCATACCGCAGGTATAATAAATAAAATATTGTGGCACTCAAGTGGCGAAGAGATCATGAGGTGGACTGCAAGGTTCAGCTATTAGCAGACTCTTTTATTGCACGTCCTTAAAAGGGCAGCGGTAAAACAATGAGCGAGAATAAACAATAAACAGACAGGGGGCCTTTAAGGAGAGAAAAGTGGATACAGACAGGAGAGACAGAGCACAAACAATCATAATATGGAAACTTATTTTTGGTTCAGCAGCTTATAAAAACTTAAAATCCGAAACAGATCAAAATAGATCCAACAAAACGGAATACATATAAACCTTCACTTTACTCTCACTTCCACCTACATACATTTTTGAAACCGGTGGAAACGCGGGCAGGTTCTCAAAAGGCAGCAAGCGAGACGCAGCCCAGCACCGGCTCCGTGTTGGTGGAAATGCGGCATATGGAGCGGTTTTTGGATACACCTTTAAAGCGGAGTGATATAGCGGATGTAAAACGTCTCAGTGCGATTATACTCTGATAACAGCACTCATAGAACACATCTTGTCCAATCAGATTTCTTGGTCGGAACTATCTGTTGTACAAATTTGTAATAAATTGAACCCTAACCCTAACCCTAACTCCAATTGCTCTAGAGTTGTTGGCTGGCCCTGCACTGTGACTCCCCAAGCTTGCTCTCACCTGTATATTTGTCTCATGGAGAGCAAAATGGGGTAGGCAAAAAGGCAATGCACCCACAGATATTAATAAAGGATCACTATTCCATTCCATTCCCTTCCATTCTAAATTACCAAAGCAGTTTTTGTAATGTAGTATCATTTAGAGTTATTACGGAATTTTACAATTTTATACCTTCAAGGGCCCCTGTAAAGTGCTGGGGCCCCAGAATCTGTCAGGGTATCCATGCCCCTTCTGTGGCCCCTGTAAAGTGCTGAGCCCCCTGAATCTGTCAGGGTATCCATGCCCCTTCTGTGGCCCCTGTAAAGTGCTGAGCCCCCTGAATCTGTCAGGGTATCCATGCCCCTTCTGTGGCCCCTGTACAGTGCTGGGCCCCCTGAATCTGCCCAGGTATCTACACCCCTACTGCACCCCTGGCTGTGGTTACTTTGGTCAAACGGAATACAGGCCAACTCACCTGTTTATCCATGTTATCCTCGGGATGTCTGAACGTGCTCCTGTCTATGGCTGTCCTGTGGACCTGAGCAGATGAAACCCCAAACTGTTGAGCCTGGATGTCACCGTACTGAGAGAGGCCTTGATACCAGCCTTCTGTATTCTGTATCAGCCCAGGAAACCTAGGAAGAGGCAATTCTGTGGAAACACCAGATAGATCAAGGTTATGCGACCTCTGTACTTAAAGCGAAGTGTGTGAGTTTGAAGTACACTTGTGTATTGTGGCAAGGTCAGGGTCAAGGTGAAATTTATTTATATAGCAAGTTTAAAATGTACCAAAGCACTCTGCAGAGTAAGAAAGAAAATACAACACAAACAAACAAATAAATAAACGGGCTAATGAACGAACCAACAGATAAATAAATACAGTGGAAACTGTTTATAGTGATCACGGATATAGTGATCATCCGCTTATATGTATCAAAAGTTTGGGACAGAATCATTCCTGTGTAAATGCTATTTAAATAATTCGCTTATTGTAATCAAGTAGTCCGCTTACAGTGTTCATTTTGGGTCTTTTTATACACAACAACATATACAAAAATTTTAATTACGGTAATTCTTTTTTTTTGCTTGCCTACTTTGTCTTCCTGTCTGCTTCTGACTAGCTATCTGAGGCTAATGCTGCACAGAAAACATGACGGGAATAAGAAAGTCATTTTCTCTCAATGGCAAATTAAGACCCATCAAAGCAAATGATAAACTGCTAAAAATGAGCCGCCGAGATGCAGCAGCAAAACTACAATAAGCTATATTTTATGTACAGTATTATACTGTATTACAGTGTATTTGAATTACACCCAGCTCAGTAATTTAATTTGTACAGTATTGTAATTTGAAAAGCGTTTTTCGAGTTAATAAAATCCAGTAAATAGTGATGCTGTCCATTTTATTACCTTATATGTAATAAATATATAAATGTATAAATATGTAATAAATATATAAATGTCAATAAGATGCTAATCTGCCTGAGACATAATGAAAAAGGGAAAAAATGGTTATAACGATCATCTGCTTATAGCGATCAATTTCACCCAGACAGATGTGATCACATTAAGCAGTTTCCACTGTATATATATTTTTTTAAAGATGTGTCACAGTCTGGCTGAACATCAATCTGCCAGAGTAATTATTGGGAAAACGTCAGATGTTCTATGATTCTGCACCTTGTCTCCATCAATCAGGTGGTTTAGGAGAGCCCAAGGGACCACCCTTATTTACAGTGAGAGCTACAATATATGGATAAAAGTATTGGCGGAGGAGGGATAGTGATATGGGGTTGTTTTTCAGGGGTTGGGCTAGGCCCCTTAGTTCCAGTGAAGGGAACTCTTAGTGCTGCAGCATTCGAATCCATTTTGGACAATTTCATGCTCCCAACATTGTGGGATCAGTTTGGGGAAGGCCCGTTTCTGTTCCAGCATGACTGTGCCCCAGTGCACAAAGCAAGGGCCATAAAGACATGGTTGGGTGAGTGGAAGAACTTGGGTGGCCCACACAGAGCTCTGACCTCAACCACATTGAACACCTTTTGGAGGAACTACAATGGGCATTGCGAGCCAGGTCTTCACGTCCAACATCAGGGCCTGACCTCACAAATGCTCATCTGGATGAACGGGCAGAATTTCCCACAGACACACTCCATAAACTTGTGGAAGGCCTTCCCAGAAGAGTGGCAGCTGTTATAGCTGCAAAGGGGGGACCAACTCCATATTGATGTCTATGGATTTAGAATGGGATGTCATAAAAGTCCCTGTATATGTGATGGCCAGGTGTCCCAATACTTTTGTCCAAAAAGTGTACTTCTACCACAAAATCAGAGGACCTTTGTATAATTTATAGAACAGTAAAAATTATATGCAGTCCCAGTGTTGGTCTGCTCATTGACTGCAAGCTGGTAGTTGCTTGTGGTCGACACATTGGGGATCACTCGGACAGCCAAATTGTTCAATAACCCAGAACCCTTTCTGAATTGATCCCTAAGAAACAGTTTGACAGACTGGTCTTCTCCTGAATCTAAAATCCATATCAAAGTTGTAGTGAAAGTGGTAGTGAGCAGGTACAAGTATCTTGAGATTGCACTGCTTAACATAGCACTAGTAGCACATGGCTAACAACTCAAATGCAGCTAACAGTCCGTTAGCATGGATATGAGGAGCAGCATCGATTTTCTTGAGTAGGGCTGACTGACGGCACAAACATGCCCATTCCCTGAGCTCATGGTCCTCTCCTGACCCCCCCAGGGACTTACCGCCCTTGATGCTCTCCAGACGAACTGGGAGGCCTGCTTGTGCAGCAGCCAGGAGCTTCAGGGCCACATGGAACTGCCCAATGCTGAAGTAGCCCAGATGCTTGGCTCCACAAGCCTCCGTAACCTGTGGGCAAAGATATACCATTCAGCCAAAACCATGGTGTATATATACACACACACACACATTATCATTTTCCTTAAGCAATTACATTTCCCTCGAACAATGTTCTAAACGTTTCCACAACCAGAACAACCCACGTCTCACCCCCACTAATGTCTCAGCTCCATTTTTTATAATGGCCATTTGCCCAGTTTCTTTCAGGTCTCCCCTAAGGCAGGACATCTACTGGAATGAAACAGAGACTCACACGCCCCTCTTCTAAAGTGCGTGCCAACAGCCTCCTGCTTCTGCTCACTCTACAGGTTTCACCAAGTGCAGGACAGAGCCCTGTTAGTGTTGCTCAGATCAGTGTCTTTGAAGAGCCCTAGACAGTTGGTATTTTTTGCTCCTAGAAGGGAGCAGAAATGTGGACTGCCTGGCAGAAGCACTGAGAAACACTGGCTAAGTTGAACAATGTCAAGCAGTGAGCATCGAACCCTGGGTCCCAGCTTAGTGACACATCCTGCTTTAATCATCACATCTCAAATTAGGAAATGCAAAAGGAGAAATATATTTTAATAATAATGACAGTTTCCATGAACAATGTTTATAAAAAGGAAGCTTCATGATCTGGCACAGAGAAGAAAGGGACCATGATTAGTCAGAGTTTTTTCAAGAGTGAAGTGTAACGTTAGGTTGGTATCTATATAGCTCTATATACAGCAGCCACACTTCCTTATTCAGTAAAAATACTGTAAATTTATCGGTTTTATAACAAAAATCATTACTTTACTCATTGTTCACAAGAAATATATGAAACAACCAATAGTTTTAAGTAAAACATTCATTTCAAGCAGTAAATTTAAACCTAAATTATTGTTCTAATAGAGCAGTCCAGAGTCAAAATGCACATTGACAAGCAGCTCATTGGGCGCTTTTTAACTAGCACCACGTTTGCAATAACAAAACACCAAATGTGTATGTTTACCATCCCTTTGGGAGCCAATGACTACGATAGCAATTATATATTTATATATACACACACACACACACACACACACACACACACACACACACACACACACACACACACACAAAGGCAGGAAAAAACCCTGCAGGAAACATTTAAATTCAAACCCCCAAATCCTGGAGGGGTTACCCACTAAGACACCATGTCACTCATTATGTTATTACGAAATGTCAAAATATACTTCACGTACCAAGACATCAAACAGGTTTTCCTCATTTCCTCATTGCAATTTGCACACAGGCAACCCATGAGAAACACAAACATATTTTTAGTTTTCTTCTGGGAAAATTATAATCAAGAACAAACTGGTGTCAGCAAGCAATGGGGCATGCTTTGTGGTCCTTGGGTTTCCAGGGAGTCCGTGAGTGGAGCGCCCTGCAGCCCACTGATTTAAGATGGCGCGCAAAAAAGCAACAGTCAGCTCTTTCCAAGGTGGGATGGGTACAGCAGCTCAGTGTAACTCCAAGTGCAGCTGTCCAAAAAGAGCTATTAACAATCCTCCAGCTCTCATTCTGCTTAAAAGGCAGTTCTGCTGGGACGCCACTCATACACTCACAGGAAGGACAGCAGACACAGACGGACAGTGATGCTGGTTGGTCCGTAGCTGAAAATCAATCCACACGCAGTTAATGTACGCTCTAGCCTTCCATGACACTGAGGTTTACGAACTAATGTCAATGGTACAGCATCAGAACCAACTCTGAAATTAGAAACTGTTCATCAAAGACCCACAGGGCAGAAACAAGCTCAACACTGAATAGACCAGTACCATACAACTGCCAACATGTCAGTACCACTAACGTCATCGTGCAGTTTTAAATTTCCAGCGCCCCCCGGGAAGTCTCCACCCTATACATTTGTTTATTGTGAACATCGCTGTGCACGGCTGTGTGTGGTCGTATTGCAGTGCATGCGGCAGGATACTTCTGCATTTGGCTTCTGATAAAAGCCTGGCGGCAGGCTTTGTCAGCATCGAGTGACAAGCCTGTTAGATGGACCAATCGGCATCCTGCTCCCTCCTGAGATGACCAACCAGAGGAGCACAAGTTTCTGAAACCTCAGTGATGATTTCAGGCTTGGCAGTGACTTTTCTTTCACTCATCTACCCACAGAACTTGACTACTTCTACATTAGGACCATGTCTGTTCAGATTTCTGTTTTATTCTCATACAAAAGGTCAGTGTTGACCAATACATTCTTCAAGGCACTTTTGTTCTGCTGTTATTAAACTTCAGTTAGTCTTTCCCTTAAAAAAAACATTTACTTGCTAACATCCATGCTACATGCTAGGCAATAAGATACATTATGTGTGAACTATATTCCAGTTTAGGTGGGGCATGAGGTATAGTGTAGTATAATTGTGTCCTTCTCTCCTACATCAACTTGACTGATGCATCCTATTGTACACAACTAACATGTGAGACTGCTATCCTCTGGTGCGCAGCTCTTAAATTACAGCCAGCTGGGACAGACACTCTGGACGTCAATCCCTTCCTGGTCCACGAACAATCTCCTCCTTTCAAATCAGAGGCTTTGTTAACTTTGTGCGGATCAGCACTGGGATACAGGAGCTGCCTGTTTAATCAGACAGACTGAAGCATCATGCTTGGCCATGGAGAAGCCTGTAATGCCAGTCCTAGCAGTGCACATCTACAAAGCTTCAACGATTTCCTAAAATGCATGGACAAGGTCTCAATTATGAAGGATTATGGCGTTACAGAAACAGACTGTTGTTAGACTATTTCTCAGGGCACCGGGGTTTATCTGGATCTACGAGGTATATTAGAAAAAGAAACAATGTAACATTCATTGAATTGTAAACTCCGGTTCTACTTCAGAAGCCATGCGTGTCCTATTATGAGGAAACAATGTTTCTGTTGAGTTAAATGCAGTTTGTTGAAAGATACTACTCCACCTGTGGTAGCCAGAGGTACTCACCCTGCTTACAACGTAAGAGGATTTCTCCGCAACAAACATTGTTCATAATGAAAGCTCAAAGGACTGTCATTTAACTGTGTGTGAAGCTGAAATCCCGAAACGTAACAAGTTCCTCAAGGATCCCATATCAGCTGTGACCAATGGTCCTTCTCCTCACCACATCCTTCTATTTCCACTTCCCTGGCACGGATTCCAGAACGATCCTGATGTTCGCCAGCATGACCCCTCCAGGGACTCCAAACCACAAGAGCATTCAGTCACAAAAGGAGAAAACCAACCTTAAATCCTTCTAAGCACCAAAACATACTTAGAGTCTCATGTCTTTTGTTCAGTTGTCATGTAATATTTACATTTAAATAAGATGACCAGGAAGGGAAGACCTTGTAAACTTAAACTTTACTTCCAGCCTCAGCAATTCAAACCAGTTTACAAAATAAATATTTAACATAAAGCAATCAACTACATCCCAGTGGAAATGGTCACCAACACGACTGAATGTGATAACTACACTTCATACAGTACAAGTAGTCACACTTCACAGTCATTGGCCTTTCTTTCAGTGTTTAAAAAAAATAAAATACCCTTTTAATAAAACCTTACTTGTAAACATTTATCGAATAACATTTTAAAATGTCGATAATATTGTATTAAGACCACATAGAATACCCATTCATTTCCCTTAACACTTATTCAGTAGAGTGCACTGGTATCTATCCCAGGAAACAGGACAAGGGGCACCTTGGGCAGGATTCCAGCCCATGGCAGGACACACATCCTCACAACATTTAAAGACACCAGTTCAACTAACCACACCAGTTCAGCTCATTATGGCTGTGGGAGGAAACTGGAAGATACACGAGACACAGACATAAACATGGAAAGAACACACACAGACTTCGCAGCCAGCAAAACAGGACTTCATCAACCCTGGACACGGGTCACCACAGCGCCTCCCAGTCACGCCATTCAGTCAACCTCACATCATGTGTGAAATTCAGGGCCACACGGTACTGGCTCATTTAGTGTCATTTTTTTTTGATGTGTTCGAGTAAACAGACAGCACCAAACTTGGGGAAGTTGCAATATTTAAATATTAATCAATATTTAAGATGGCATGGAGATATATTCATCTATTAATTAGTATGTAATGATGGTGCTGGTGAACCTCTGCCAGCATCCTCATCGTGTTTTTGGCACGCATCACCAAAGAGCCACCTTCCACAAAGAACACGGCTGTCTGGTCACTTCCTAAAAAAATGTCCTCAGTGAAAGACCCATTTATTGTGTGTGTGTGTGTGTGCAAAGTTGTGAATGAAAAAAAAAACATTCACTCATTCACTTGGGTGAGAATGGCCCAGTATTTGTGAGGCCCATTCGGCTTAATCCAAACATTTGTATTTATTTCATGAAGTCACTTGCTTCCCAACACATAACCTGCCACACGGACCGAATGAAAATGCATTACATCCTTATTCACCCACACACAAAAACAAATACATACATACATGCATGCATCTTCTTATCCCGGTAAGGAGCCTGCAGCCCACCCCATCCAAGACGGCAGTATGTTGACGTACACTGGTGTTTCAAAACTTCTACTTTTTTTACTTATTGTAATTATTATTATTATTATTATTAGTAGTAGTAGTAGTAGTAGTATTGGTCCTGTTAATCACACTTCCCACCATGCAAATCATAATTAAAATAAGCTACTGAATCTGTATCAGAATCAGAATCAGAATCAGCTTTATTGTCATTCAAACCACTTGACATGATTCGAACGAAACACAGTTTCTCAGGTCTCGGTGCGTGCAGCGTGCTACTAAACAATAAATAGATGAAATTTAATCATATATATATAAAGCAATAATCACAGGTTTAGGAGAAGTGTATTTGCTGACTGTCGCCTGTGGAACTGCGGTAAGTGTCCCCCCCCCCCCGGATAGGTAGAAGCCTTCCTGAAAGCTGCCGATTCAGCGTGTCCAGGCAGCTGTAAGAGACAAACAGCAGCTCTATGTCAGCTTGGACCCCAGTCAGATTTACATCTTTAGTACTTTATTCATTTAGGGAGGATCATGTTGACAGGGAAGCCGTGTGCAGGGCTACCGGGACAGCTGTGAATCTATTAGGGCATAAAAATTGTTTAATGAATGACACACGAGTCAGAACAGTGACACGTGTAATGACAATACAGCACTAATTATCTCAGCAATTACATCAGCAACAGATACGTTCACTGTTTACCAAATGTCATTCTATTCTTGGATATTGAAAAAAAGGCAACATTCAGAGACAATGAGTTTGTGACTGAGATATGTGTCAAAACATGATTCTCACACCACAAATAGACACAGGAACTCACAGAGAAACCATGTTTATTCATAGAGACCAGAAAAACCAGAATGCTCATACTGGTTTATGTGCAGTAACCAGGAAGGTATATAATAATAACCGAATCCAAAAAGGTGTATTACTTCCTTTTTAGAAAACAATATTATTTATTCATTCATATTATGCCTTAAGGAGGAGTTACCAACATTTTGATGTTCACAGACCGACTTATGTTGTAAACAAATATCACACACTAACAAAATTACCCTGGGGGGGGGGTGCACCAGTGGACTGATCGGCATTTTCATAAGTTTAACCGTTTCCATTCTTTTAGGTATGAATACAACACACAAGTAAGGGGTTGTACATAAAAATTCAAATGCATGGTTTATTTTTGGAACACTGATGGTTCCGTGGCCTGATGGGACACCGGCTGTGGAGCAGTACTGGTTGGGAACCCCTACTTGAGATGGGTGGTATTGCTGCCGCACACCTCCAAGGAAGAGTGTCTGAACGGCACCTCGGCTCTGTGTCGGGAGTTTCCATGTACTCCCTGACTTCCAGCTTCTCTGGATTCCTCCCATGTGCAGTCAGGCTAACTCCTGTCTCTAAACTGCCCAAAATTTGCGAATGATTGCGCTGTTGTGGGCCGGCATTCCATCTATGATATACCCCAGCCTTACGCAGCACGGAGCCCTTAAAACTCTGCCGATAACCCCCTTCATAGAGGTGCTATATTCTATTATGAAGCCCTGCTTTTTCAGGCTTTCAATGTTATATCAGAGTGAGAAGAAAGACAACTGGCAAAGGAAGCTTTCTGATTAGTAGTAAACCAACACTACATATAGCGTGAATCCCACCCAGGAACCTACTAAGAAGGCAAACCTATTAATATATTTCACTACTGGTCAGCAACAATGTATATATCGCAATTAAGTGCAATATAAATCAAATATTATGCTTCTCAGTATTTAGACCAATCACCCAATCATACAAGACCTCTCTGTGCCAGATCATTCATCCATACATTCATCTGCTAACCACGTATGCAGTACAGGGTCATGGAGAGGAGCTACAGTCCATTCCAGGCAGCACAGAGGGAAGGTAAGGGTACACCTTGGATGACAGAAACACACACACAGATATGAACGCACATACACATTTGTATTCATCTTTGTAGGCACCGTCCATTCATTTTTATGGGAAAAACCCTAAAACAATGACACCCTTAACCCCTACCCAGTCCTAACCTTAACCATAAGTAACCAAACAAAATACAATTTTTTATAAAACTGAGTTTCCCCTATTGACACCCCCATCCTGGTTGTTTGGATGTTTTCCTTTGTGCGAACCAAAAAAATCAAAGTAACAGGTATTTATCACATTTGGTCCACATAACTGGAGCACCAGAAGGAAACCCAAACAACATGGAGAGAACATGCAAACTCCACATACAAACAACAGAGGCTGAAGGTGTGAGCCCACCCCCCAAATCACCATGCCACCCCTAACATACATTAAAATCACAAAAGGTACACTTCGTAGTATTCACACGCCTTAGGACGTGTTAAAACAACAGCCCTTTATGCGAAGGCCACTTTCACCAAATGCGCACAGCCTTGTCGTTCACGATGAGAACCTCAGGACTTTCTGACGATCTTTTATCCCAACAGTACAGGTATTAGGCAGCATCCAGACGTCGCACCGTTTGCAGAGTTTATAGACAATACGCAAGGGAACGAGTACTAAAGGAAGGGCGCTGTTACACCTACATTTTACACTTTTAAATGTTAACACAGAGATATATTAAAACGATTATGTTTAACTGCGACCACCGAGAGGTTAATACAGTGGAATTCTCCAGCGCTGAGTCCTGGTTTGACTAGTTCGGCGGGTTTCCACGTTTCCAAAGGTCATACATACCTGAAACTCTGTATATGCAAACATGGAACATCACACTGAATTTACTGGCTGTTATTATTATCTATTAAAGTTAATAAAATTCCGTTGAAGCGCGCAGGGTTATAAAACGATCGCATGTATATTCCCTGCAAGTTCAGTAAATTTCTAAAAGAACCCCCCCCCCCCAAAAAAAAACAACATAAGTAACCACAGTTTACCACCGCGACCACAGTTTAAGCACCCGCGCACAAACACGTTCTCTTACTCAGTCTTGTGTGAAGTAGTCCGCTTTGAATAACATATTGATAATTTACAAAGACAGTTTAAAGCAACATGGTGTAAACTAGTTACAATTATGCGGAATGTCTAAATATGCAAAGGTTCAGACACGAACCCCAGGTTAGCCTGGACTTGGCATCAAAGAGAATTATGAGACATTTAAAATGATATTGCATGGACGTAACAGCCCCCTGCTTGCAAAGTGGGAAACTCACCTGATGCAGGGTCTCCACGGGCAGCCGGGATGCGCTGAGCAGCTCTGCCACTCTGCTCGCCTCTAGTTCCCCGGAGCTGTCAGCTTGGCACAGGGAGCACAGACCTGAGTAACATCTTTGTTCGCTTTCGCTCAGGGATATGAAGCCCCTTCCCGCAGCCGCGCCAGGGCTCTGCTCCATTCCCGGACAGTCACATTAGAAAATGGGGGGGGGGGATTAAGACACCGCTTCGCATTTCTCCAGCACTTGCCCACACGAAGGAAAGACGGGTTTTCACGCCGAGGGGGGGCGGGGATACACAGCTTAGAATGACTCTGCGGTAGACCGCACGCAGCGCGCGTTACCACTAACAAACGCTAGGGGTCGCTATACGCAAAGAAACTGCGGGCACTAAGGATAAATATTAATCGTAATTTCCAAATCAACAACCCATCAAAGCAGACCTACTGTTTCTTTATCGGTTGTTTGTTTCAAGAAAAGTAAAATTACCGTATGTAGGTTAAAAAACCATATTCTTCTATCAAATCTGACATTTTATTTATGATCGAAAAAAATTAAAAGGTAGATACCAATTTAGTTGACAGTAATCTATGCTTAGATTTCAGTGCTAATTTCAGACTACTTCTTAACGATCCCTTAAATATTTAAAGTATATTTTAGGACTATAATCTATATAAACTCTAAGTATACAATCAGTCCTTCATAATGGCGTATCCGATACAGAGTCACAGTGAGTCTGGTACGAGTAACGGACCAAAAGCAGAAACGTGTGAGGATACAGTACTACCCTACATGTCGCCTCTCCACAATCCCAATATCTATTGCATGCCTAAAAATACATTTCTTCTGATGGATAAATACTCCCTGTACTGGACAAGTTATGGAATATGGATGATAGATGAAATATTAATGTGCTTCAGCATAGAATTAGCAGAGTTGCTGCCATCTTGTGTCACTAAAAGGAACTTTGCTCTTCGAAGATGTTATGTGCTGCATTACGTCTTTACCGGGCAGTTTCGACACAAATAATATGATTTAATGCTTGGTAATGAATGTTGTTTCTTAACAAAAAGGGACATTAATGTGTATTCGTAATAATTCATATTTATGAATTCGCCTCCTGACAGTTATACAAAGACAAAGAGTAGATCGATCATAATTTCGGACAATTAGTTTATAATGTAGTACGAGACGCTGCGCCAATAATTCATTGACAAATGAGTAGGTAGGTCAGCAATATATAAAATTATATGGACAGAACTAATTCATGTCTAACACAACATTATAATATAAAACAGGTTTATTATTTAAAGGGTTGGAGAGATATAAATAGTTCATACGATGATCATGCAATACTGAACTCCCAACAGTACAAATAGTAGCTTATGTATAGTTCACAGCTACTACGCAACTACTCAATTTTGCTGTCTTTGCAAGAGGAGGCACTCACCCAAAGTTTTCGGTTCATTTGGACACTGTAACCTTCTCTCTGTATCTTAATTTTGGAGGATGAGGCAGGTCTAATCTGTAGTGACAGACGAGAAGTCATTCAGCTGTAGAAACAAACAGAGGCATTGATGGCCTTGGCTTTTACTGAAATCGAGAAAGGTTTTCAGATCATATAACATTATGATAAACCCTGACAGTTGTCAATAAAACCATGGCACCCATAGCATTAAAAAAGATAGATTTTAATTATGCTGTATATTTGATGGCTCTGGAAGAATAACAGTTCAATTCGTAGCACAGTGGCCTCACAGCTTCAGGGTTCTGAGTTTAATTGCCCTGGGTCTATGTGTGTAGAATTTTTGTCTGGGTACTTCAGATTCTTCCAACAGTCAAAGAACATGAAGTCGGATAAATTCACCTTAGTGTGTGGATGTGTGGCCATTCAGGATTTCCAATGCTTCATATACGCCTCTTAGGATAGGCTCCAGGCTTACAGTAACTCAGAATAAGTGATTAGGGATGTTGCGTGGATTTAATGAATTTCCTTTGTCAAACCACTGTTGCATGACTGCAATGTGATGCCACAGGGCCAGGCAATACAGACGTAAATCATTTGCACATGGCATGCCTTGCACAGTACTGTCAATAATTTTGTAAATTAATGTGTAATCATGTGTTTATGTTGTTTATAAGGAGTGTTGCCTTGTTGTGTAGTAAGCGCTGAATGTGATTTTTTTGTGATATGTTGTGCTGTTAGCTGTGTAGTGATCAGCATGAATGTGCTGCTTTTTAATTTTTTTTCCAAGATTTTTTTCTTTAACTTTTAACGACATGAAAATTTACAAGAAAACATTTACAGCATTAATGAAAAGTCAGACATAGAAGAGAATAAGAGGGGGGGGGGGGGGGGGGGGGCGGGGGGGGGCAAGACACCGCGGAGACCCGCGAGCCGGGGGGGGGCCGG
>JAODLD010000040.1:15069010-15083481 GCA_026781065.1 Mormyrops boulengeri | reverse complement strand
ACAGAATTATCGTTACGTAAAAAGGACAAACAGACAACATTCCAAACCCACCAAGGCTACAAAACATGAAATGAAAATCCTAGTTACTCAGGGATGGCTGCCAACCCTAATTTTTGAACATGTGCAAAAAAAGGACCCCATATTTTATGATACTTGTGCAGTGAACCATTCAGTGTACACCTTATCTTTTCAACCTTGGCAAAAAACAAAACATCCTTAATCCAAGAGGAATGGGGGGGGGGGAACAGAAGACTTCCGCCTCAGCAAAATTAGCTGTCTAGCTAGTAGAGTAACAAACGCCACAAAATTTGCTTTGTATTTTGAAAGCCGTAACTCAGCGGGAAAAACTCCAAATAATGCTGAATGCTACTGGTTCCATGAAAGTGCTTCTTGTGTAAAACGTCGACTTTTCTTCTCTGTGCCGCTGCCAGTCAGGCTGCTAATGAATGCAAGATGTGTTCCTTATTACAGAAAGTTGTGTCCTTGTTGTTTGTAAATCATGTATCCACACACTGATTGGGTTACAATAGTTTTGTGCATATTGAATCATGAAGCTTTGGATGGTGAAACATCACACTGCTTAGGGAAGCACCGCCCATTGATTAAAGTGTCCTTTATATAACCCTTGGCACACAAAGTACACAGACTTCAAGTTCTTCTCATATATTGTGTTGTAAAGATATGGCACCAAAATCATATGTGATAAGAAATACCTATCTACACCCATAAGCCTAGCATTACACTATATCCAAGGCCCAGTTGTTCAGAAAGTTTAATATGGATCAGAATGATCCCAATTTGGAATTTCCATTTTTTGCTATTCAGGATCAAGTAATCCTTCTTGCTTTTATGCCAGTTGTTCAAAGAGACATTGAACTGGATCACCCTGATCCAGATACAAACTTTTCAATATTACCAAATCTGGCTTACCAGTGTTGTAAATGGGACGACATATGAAAGCTACTGGCTATGTAAAGAATAACCAGTAGAATAGCCAGTGTAGGGTCACTTTAAGTGTTGTTACTTAAAGAGACAGACAATAGCACAACAAAATAATGAAAACATTATTCCCTTCTGTTTTTTTTTTCTTTCAACTTAGAAACTTTCAGACATACGAACGAAAAGGACTGTAAGTTTAAATCGTGTTCGTTGGGCCCCCAGTTCCTCTCCGCAACATCCAATTTTTTTTCTGCACGCCAATTACGCGTAGTACGACCTCGCCGCTACTTCCGCCGCGCAGCAGCGTAGTGTGCATACTCCCAGGATCCTAGTTCTTCGTACTTGCGTACACCCTTAAAATGATGTTGAATAACGACTTACGAACATGTCAAATTACGAACGGTGATTCGGAACGTAACTTCTTCGTAAGTATAGGAGTGTCTGTAATCCAGATTTTTTTTGGATCAAAGCTATCCTAATCCTACTAAAAATTCTTGAAGAGTTACTTAAAGGTTTCAAAACTGGATTACCTGATCTAATCCGATTTCAGAATCCTTTTTTTTTTCTTTTGAACAACCAATTTTCATGATTTGTTCCAATCTGATAGCCAAAATCAGACCAGATTACTTCTGAACAACTGGGCCCAGCGTACATAAGCTGTGATTTTAGAAATGCATCATGAAGATATATATAGTGCCTACGTCATTGATCTTTTGGTTAATTACTAACAACCATAGTTTACCACTGTTTGGAAAATGGATGTTTTTTCAAGGTATTGCTAGAGATGTGGAGAATATACTCTGATGACAGAACTTCGAGAAGAAGAAAAGTAAATTCCTGACAAAGAGACTGTTTATTTATTAAGCTTGAAAAACATCTAAACGTGGCAGGAAACCTACTTCGTCGGGAGAAAAACACCCTTATTCAGGAGGACAGGTCCAAAGTACCGCTGCACATCATAAAGTATAAGACCAGCATACACTCCTCACTTCTCTGTACTGCCACTGTACTCTTAGGCCTACAGAGACCTTATGCAATCATGAAAACAAAAAGAACATGATGCATATAATAATATAATATTCACTTATAATATACTGTTTATAGAAAATATGACTTGAGAACTCACCTAAATCTTTAATAAAGATTTGTTGCGTTGTAACTAAATTAGTCAGATCTGGGACTCATAGATTGTTCTTAATATTCACTGTTTTGGGTGAAACATGTGGCTTAAATTTCCAGTTATTTGTGTGTTTATTCCTTTTATCTAACCAACTTGCAAGTTCTGTATGTATGTAGTAAAAGATGATGCTGAGAACCGTACTTGCCTTATTGTGCTGAGGGAACCTTGTTGAAGTGTTTTAGGCAAGACAGTGCTGTCCATTTGGCAGCTTTATTGCAGGCTCCAGCTCATACAGCAGGTTTTGTTTTGACCAGCAAGTTCAGCATAAAGATTCGTATTTGCATAGTACTCAACGGGTTGGTTGAAACAAAATCTTGGTCTGGATTTTTACTTTCTGGACTTGAACTTTCCACCACAGGCTGTGATATATTCCCATCCATCATAGAACCACCATTACACTAAACTGAAGTATTTATATAGCTATATAAATATACTGGACTATATTTTTCTGAATCAGGAGATACAGAGAGGAGCCCCAGAAAGCACTGGAGTCACTCTGAGAGCCGCAACAAAGGAGCTGTGAACAAGAGGGTGTGACATTAATGTCTAAATTCCTAAACATTAATGTCTAAATTCCTAAACATTAATGTCTAAATTCCAGTCATTTTTTCACACAATACGAAATCCATATTATGAAATATAAACACAACATGCAAAGAGCATTTTTTATTAATAATTGGTGGGTTTGGGGTAGGATTTTTTTAAGGTATATGACCCAGCAATAAAGATGTGGGTGTGTATTTCAATTACAGCTCTGTCCAAAGGCCGGGGTAATGTACCAATTGCTATGAGAAATATTTCTCCTTCACAGTTGCTGTGTGGACAGTCTTTGGAGGCAGGATGCGTGCCGCTCTTCTCCTGCTTCTGGCCGGGGCCTGGGTGACCCACGGTCAGTTGGATGTAGAGCAGCGGGCAGCTGAGTTCCTGAAGAGCTTTGATGAAAATGCCACCAAACTGATGTACCAGCATTCACTGGCATCGTGGGCTTACAATACAAACATCACCAGTGAGAACGCCGACAAACTGGTAAGTGCTACATATATTTAGACCATATATCTAACCTCACTGCAAGGATATGCTGGATACACACTGACAGAGGATGGATGGATGGATGGATGGATATAGCTAACCCATAATAACCTTATACTTAATCCAAGTATATATAATGTTATCACCAGAACTCTTATAATAATAAAATAATAAATAATAATAAAAGTGAAATCTCAGTAAATGTGATTATCTTCTTTGACATTCATTATAACATTAAAAGAAAAACCAATAAACACTGAACATTAAGCTTTGTATTAACCTGAAGTTTTAAATATAAAACATTTGCATTACATAACTAGATTAAATTGGACCTTGCATAGGACAAGGGGATATAGAAAATGGATTGATGGACATAGATGTACATTTTATAATAAAAAATCTGACTTCTGGGTAATCCAAATTACTTCTAAATGTGTTTATGTAAATGGTGTGTACTGGAGCAATTCCTATATGAGTTCCAGGGGTAATACAGCATGTAATATGTAATTAACCACTCTGCCCTCTTCTGGTCAAATAAAGTATCCTTTATATAACCCATATGTTCTCAAAAGCTGCTTATCTGACAGAATTACAGTGAGCTGGCACCTATCCTTAGAAACATAGGTCATGTTACACCCTGGACATGCAAGTCCATCACATGGTGCACACATGCTCTCTCTCTCTGTCTCACACACACACACACACACACACACACACACACACACACACACACACACAGTGCTAGGGCAGTATTCAAACCAATCAAGTCACTGTGATTCTTTAAGTCTGATGCTGGATATCCAATTTCCTGTGTGAAACGATTTAACCTGCATTTCAACAAGGCCCTGTTCCCCATTTTCAGTCCCAGCAGGGGGAGATTTGGGGGTCCTACTACAGTAAGGTGTCGGAGGAGTCACTCACCTTCCCACTTGATGAAATCACTGACCCGAACATAAAAGTGCAACTGATGGCACTTCAGGACAAAGGATCAGGGGCCCTCTCAAAGGACAAACTGGACCGTGTAAGTTCTGCAATGGCATAAACACGCGGCCTTCAGTTCATGCGTGCGAACGTCTGTGATTTGAACATTCAGTAACCGTGTCTGTTTAACTTTCACAGCTCAACAAAGTCATGAATGAAATGAGCACCATTTACAGCACAGGCACAGTGTGTAAGCTTGACAATCCCTTCGACTGTCAGACCCTAGAACCAGGTATGGCTAGCTGCTCTTACCTCATATTCTTAGGCGATTATGGGGGATTTCAGTTCAGTTTAAGTATCTAGGCATGGTTACTGTGCGTAAAGTAACAAAAGTGCGATGTAAAGATCAAGGGCGTTGTTATAAATTCTGGGCCCCATGACAAAATGTCACCTTGGGCCCCCTGTTTGGGTTGGAACTTTCAGTCAGGAGAAATATGAGTCCCCCTTGGTAGATATTGCTGAGTAGGTGTTGGGGGACGGGGGCGGGGCAGGATTTGGGGCCTCTGTTAATTTGCTGAGTCCCCTGAATCTGCATGGGTATCCATGCGCCTTCGGTGTAATGACACACGATCAGTGTCGCTCTCTGACATGGGCACCTTGCTGCTGTGTCGCAGGACTGGAGAGCGTCATGGCTCAGAGCACAGACTACTATGAGCGGCTGCATGTGTGGGAGGGCTGGAGGGTCGAGGTGGGAAAGAAGATGAGGCCACTCTACCAGGACTATGTGGAGCTGAAGGACGAAGCTGCAAAACTTAACGGTACGGCGGAGCTCTGTGCCACTGGTTCCAGCAATTTGTCTGTGCGCTACGTTGAAGTTTACATGTGTCGGTAATCAACAGCTAAGCCATGCAGTGACTTTCATATCACATCAAAGTATCTTTATTGTTATCTTCAGCTGCATGATGTATGGGTCACACAAAAAGATGAAATTTTGATCTCATTGATCATAATGCAAGAAGCATTAATAAATCCATCCATCCATCCATCCATTTTCTGAAACCGCTTAATCCCAACTGGGGTCGCGGAGGGGACCGGAGCCTATCCCGAGAACAATGGGCGCAGGCGGGAACCAACCCTGGGCAGTCGCCAACACACCGTAGGATGCACACACTCACACAACTACAGGGCCAATTTAGACTCACCAATCAACCGATCCTGCACGTTTTTGGACTGTGGGAGGCAACTGGAGCCCCCGGCGAAAACCAGTAATAAATATAATTTAAATATGTCAAACATTTAAACATTTAAATGTTGAGACATGGAAAGACCTAATACAGAAAAATGCAACTAAACATACAGTTAAAAAAATGGAAAGTCTACTTATACGACTACATTTTTATACAACTACATGTCTTTTTAAAAAACCAAAGGTTATGCTGACTATGGGGACTATTGGAGAGGTAACTATGAGACCACTGATGACGGAAAGTACAGCTACACCCGCGATGAACTCATGTCAGACGTTCGCCGCATATACAAGGAGGTACGGTTTTAACGACTTCTCATTCCATTCGTTACAGCAAAGCACCTGGCTGCTAGCCTGTCCTGAATCGACTGGGGTTCTCTACCTAAATTCTGGTTAGCCACTTCTGCTTCGTATCTTTCCAGATCATGCCACTGTACAAAGAACTTCACGCCTACGTGAGAAGCAAGCTACGTTTGACGTACCCTGGACACATCAGCGAGGTGGGAGGACTGCCTGCCCATCTGCTAGGTAGGTCTATAAAAAGAGGAAGTACAGAAATAGAGATGTGCCTGTATTAGCTTTCGTCATTTAACATATGCATCCCTTCTTGGTGTGTGAACTTGAACCATTTTAACAGATTTTTGTGTGTTTTCATGATCGTTTACCAGGTGACATGTGGGGAAGGTTTTGGACAAACCTTTATCCGCTTGCTGTCCCTTACCCCCACAAACCAGATATTGACGTGACTTCGGCTATGATCAGTCAGGTGTGTGATGTCATGTGATTCTTAGTTATACATCTATCCATTTATCGATTTATCATAACTGCAAATCCACTGTACGGTGGCAGTGAGTCTGGGACGCAGGGTGTTTCCCAATACCGACAATGCAAAGATCGTACTTGTGGTCTTGGCAAGACCGGTTTTGCTAACTTGGGCCGCAATGAATCATGGGATTGGTCTCATCTGGTGAGGATGCAACCAACGTATCCTTGATATTCAGGGTCAACAACATCTGGGGATTTTTTCCGTCCTCTGTACTTCTGTTCACAGAAAACATCCAAGCTCCAGCCCTATAAAGCTGTGGCGTGAGTTAACATCCTAAGATTTTAAGTCACTATGCCACAATTATTACTTACATTTAACTCTAATTTAACTTAGCCTGAAATCAGTTTACTAAAATGTACTGTTTACATATATTTATTTTTCACTGAATCTGACCATTAAAATTCCACGGCCTAGAAGTGAAAAACGCAACAAACACCACAAAAAAGAAAAGATGGTTAAATCCAGTTGCTCCTGCGACGAGCCGACCTGCTTCCTTTAACTCTACGTCACTTTGGAAAAAACGGCATCTGCTAAATGAATATATATAAAAATGGAGAAAAAAAATGCCAGGATGATTAGAAAAACAAAAAATTAAGCAATTCATGCCACTGTATCAATAAGGCAGTACCTTATTGCAAAAATTGCGCTGAAAGGAGCTTAATAAAACCGTTCCCTTACAATTCCAGGGCTGGACAGTGGATAGAATGTTCAAAGAAGCGGAAAAGTTCTTCATGTCTGTAAATTTGTACCAGATGTTTCCAAACTTCTGGGAAAACTCAATGTTTGTGAAGCCCGATGACGGCAGGATGGTGGTGTGCCATCCGACTGCATGGGACATGGGCAACAGAGAGGACTTCAGGTAGGTTACTCCAGGAAAGGGGGGGGGTGGGGGGGTGGAATGAACCGCAATACAGTTGAGTGACACTAAGAAAAGTGTGGATGTTTCTTCCTCATTGTGAGTGTATCATTGTACTAAATAATATGATGGAATTACAAAGTCAGTTGAGCAGGGGCAGTGGAGGGCGTCACAGTGGGGGGAGTGATGGGGGGGTGATGAGCGCCGACCTGGGGCGGGGCTGGTTCTGACTAAATTGTTGTGAATTTTGCATGATTGCCTGGTATCAAGGGGGGGGGCCTGCTGTTATGGACCCCGGGGGTGGGTACCCCTCCGCCCCCCAACTCCTCCACTATTGCACGTGAGGTTTAATGAAATCCTGGATACTTTTCTGAGTGGTAATTTTTAAATTAATTGTCTTTATTAACTGCAGAATCAAAATGTGCGGCAAGGTGAACATGGATGACTTTCTGACGGTCCACCATGAGATGGGACACAACCAGTATCAGATGGCCTATCAGAACCAATCGTATCTCTTCAGAGATGGAGCTAACGAGGGCTTCCATGAGGCTGTGGGAGAGATCATGTCTCTTTCTGCAGCCACTCCGAAACACCTGCTGGCTCTGGGCCTGCTTCCTGCAGATTTCAAGGAAGATTATGGTAAAACTGCAAAACAGTAACCTGCATCTGGTCTTCGTCCAGTTAATTTCACACTTTATTTCTTGTAGATTCACACCTATATGGTGTGTGAATGTAGATACAATGCTAGACAGAATAAAACAATAAATGATACTGTAATAGATTTAAGCGCTGTATAGTGATTATGCCTTAGCGTTACCAGGGAAACGTGCAGATGTAATAGATATGTACATATACATGACATGTTCTAAATATATGAGAATGTATTTCATCAGAATATCAATGAAAGTTTGGTGATAGAAGCAGGTTCTGAGGACATTCAGGTATCTAAGGAGGCAGATGCCATCTCAGTATCTCTAGCACTATTGATATTATTTACTGATATCTACAGAGACAGAGATTAACTTCCTGATGAAGCAGGCTTTGACAATTGTGGCCACCTTGCCTTTCACATACATGCTGGAGGAATGGAGATGGCAAGTCTTCCAAGGCACCATCCCAAAAGACGAGTGGATGCAGAGGTGGTGGGAGATGAAGTAAGGCCTCCGTTAAGTCGAATTAGCTACTCAAACATTCGCTGCAAAACAGTGGCGAATACTAATGAACTGTATTTTCCACAGGAGAGACATGGTTGGTGTAGTGGAGCCTCTGCCCAGAGACGAGACATACTGCGACCCGGCTGCCTTATTCCATGTAGCCAATGATTTTTCATTCATTAGGTGCCGTGTTCATCCATCATCACATATAACCAGTGCAAAAACAAAGACGATAAAGGATAAAACACACTGGATTATAATATCAGCACAGCATCAGCAAACTTATCACCGAAAGCTACCTGCCTTTTCTTCATGGATCCTGCAGGTATTTTACCAGGACCATCTACCAGTTCCAGTTCCAGGCCTCCCTGTGTGAAACTGCCGGTCACACTGGACCTTTATTCAAGTGTGACATCACCAATTCCAAAGCAGCCGGTGACAAACTTAGGTAAACAACAATTTCCAGTTAAATATTATGTATGCTGCACTTTTATAATGTAAAAGATGACACTTGGGTGTAATGAATATACCCTTCTAATCTGTATACCTCAGATGGAAAAAAACGACAAACACATTTGAGCAGATCTCCCCCTATTGACTCAGACTTTAACATTAATGAAACCTCTCGTCTCATTTTCAAACGTAAGTCTGAATAACAATGTTATTGTAAATCCGTGGAACTTTGCTGCAGTGGTGTATCTGCATGCTGTTCTTCAGGGCTATGCTGGAGTTGGGAAAATCTAAGTCATGGACCAGAGCTCTGGAGCAAGTGTCTGGAGTCACCAGAATGGACTCAAAGCCACTCTTGGAGTATTTCAGTGAACTACACACGTGGCTACAGGAGGAAAACAGTAAGAACAACAGGTTTCCAGGATGGAATGTTGCAGCAGATCCATGTAAGAACATGAAAATAAATCGAGAACACTTTTGGCCATTTTTAGATTCATATCCGTGAAGGTTCTTAATGAGCTTATCTACTACACAGACTCTAAAGAGGCCTTCAAAGTCAGACTGAGTCTTAAAGCTGCAATGGGTGATGAAGCTGTGAGTCTACAACAAGTTTTTGCAATTGATCGTAATCCTTGTAAATTTTTTGTATATACAGCTCTGGAAAAAATTAAGAGACCACAGCAACATTTTCAGTTTCACTCTGATTCTGATTTTATGGGTATGCTTCTGTGTAAAATGTACTTCTTTTTAAACACCAGCTTGGATCTTCCCTGCCTCTTATTGATGAAGCGCTTCTTCCTCGCTTTATGGGACTTCAGTCTTGCTTCTAGGAGCCTGTTATGAATTGTCCTAGCAGTGCACTTAACTTCACTTAATGTTTCCCATTCTTTTTGAAGGTCACTTGAGGTCATCCTCTAATGGCACTGCCGGATAAATTGACGGTCATCTCTGGCATTAGAAAGTTGCTTCTGCCCTCTGCCTGGCTGGTTTCTGGTCGTTCCCAGTGTCTCCTGCTTCACTTTGTTCTTGTGTACTGCTGTCTTAGAAACTCTGAGCCTGGAAGCAGCCTGCCTCGCAGTGTAGCCTTCTGCCAGCAGAACTACTATTACACCAGGATTTAAAAATGCAGATTTTTAAAATATATAGAGTGATCCCATAATTTTTTCCAGAGCTGTATTTCTCAGAATATCCCTACTTTAAGACGTATGTAAAATGCAGTCAGTATAGCATCTTTGTCCTTCTTTGCAGTACCCATGGAACGAGAATGAATTGTACCTTTTCAAAGCCACCATGGCCTATGCTATGCGTCAGTATTATGCCCTGGAGATGGGACAGACACTGAACTTCATGTAAGAAATACTGCTCAGGAATAAAGGACGCTCTTCACTATCTATGTACATATTGATCTAAGAACGAATTAAGCCTACTTTAAGACTACCTCAACATGTGCTTTTCTTAGCTTAAAATAACCGAATAGCAAATGTTTCAGTGCAAATTGTAATGATGTATGAAAAAGTAATCTGTGGTTCTTTGGGTGGAAACTCCATTTTAAAATACCCAGGTCAGACAACATCCATACTTACCAAGTTAAACCAAGGATCTCATTCTACTTTGTGGTGACAAATCCCATCGACCCAGTGGTGCTCATCCCAAAGGCAGACGTGGAATCCGCCATTCGGTAAGACCTTCTCTAGTGACTCATGAGAGCACGGCCTGCATTGTACACGCAAGTCTTATGATTCTCAAAAGTGTACTTTTGAAGTTATATACGTATCAGTGTAGCATTGTCTTATACCTAGAGGGTAGTGATTATTAAAAAGAAAAACCACTGGCCACTGAACTACAGAGATTAATCAAACTAAATGTCACAGGCCATCAGGCTTTACATATTAATAAAACCTGATATGTTACAACCCAACCCACAGAGATATAGCCAGATGACACAGGTTGTCATCCTGTAGTGATTAACTCAATCCACCACCCCAGTCCAGCAACCCTCAGACATTAATCAAGCCCATAGTCATGGGTCATTATCCTCCAGTCATTATCCATTCATCATCCGCCCATTTATCCAGGAATTATGGGGGGGCTTCAAGGGGTACATGGAATGGGCATACCCCGGAAGGGGTACGAGTCCTATGAAAATCGACAGAAGACCCGAAACTGAGAGCTACTTCACGGACACTGAGCCATATGAAGGGCTACCAGTTTGATGCACTCTTCTTAAATCATGTATGCATGTGAAACAAATCTATATAAATGCAAATGTGATTAAAGAAGAATAGCAACAGGATACAATTACATTTTAGACCCTGCTCACTGGTGAGTTGTGCTATTTTTAGAACAGGTCCGCGGGCGACTCATGTGGTCCTTGGGGGCACCATGTTGATGACCCCTGCTCTATGCATTCTCAAAAGTCCTAGCCTTTCAACAGCATTTGCTGGATGCTACAGTCCGCGCCCAACCAGTCATTGCCAGTATAATCAGACCTTCGCCATAGTTTTCTAATTCTAAAACATAAAATTGTCTTATCAAAGTTTTATAACCAGTGCAATGGGGTTACCTCCCAAAATTAACAGCAAATATAATGGTACCGGTGTGCACAGGCTCTCCAGGGGCAGAATCAACAACGCATTCCTGCTTGATGATAAGACGCTGGAGTTTGAAGGCATCATTTCCACTCTGTCCCCTCCCGTGGAGCCTGCTGTGACAGTGTGGCTGGTGGTGTTTGGAGTTATCATGGGTCTTTTACTTCTGGTTGGAACATACCTTATCACCTCTGGCATCCGGAACAGGAAGCGGTGAGTATGGTCACCAGAGCAAACGTATGACACTTTAAAGAAATGTCAGCACACGTGTTTATTGACTGAAATGCATTTACAATGTTGCGCTGGCTGAGTCACAAACATACTAAGCGTGAAATGTGAATTATGTCGCGGTTAGTTATTCAAGCCTTAGACAGATGTCCAGATAAAAATTATGATCTTTTTCACAGAAAATCCAAGAAAGAGGAAGCTGAAAACCCATATGAAAATCATAACGAAGGAGTGACAAACCAGAATTTTGAACACGATACTGATGATCAAACAGGATTTTGATAAGTGGTTGGAAAAATCCAGAAATAAAATGAGAACTACAGCTCTATATATGCAAGTGCTTTTACTTAAAGAGGAAAAATCATTTTCAGTTCAAGATTTTAACTTTTCCACATAGACAATGGAACATGTTTATATATATATCCACTATATATAATGCCAACATCTGCATTAGAATATCATACTCTGAACTGATATAAAAACATAATATAAACGCTTGTATGTGTTTGGTTATAATATTCATTAGACTTGTATTTTAAAATGTGATGACGATTGTTAACATCACTTTAAGGTTCTCTTTCTTTAGCCTGATATTGAACCTGAATTGCTCCTTGTGTAACATGCAGCTGTATACATGGATTAGTACTCAGAAGAGAAACAAGTACGCTGACCTACACGACAAGCCTGTTCGAAAAAAAGTAGTTACACATGTGTAGCTTGTCCCCAAACTCGCCTCTCTCTAGCACATAATACTCCAGTTGGAAAAGGTTTCATACTCCAGGCGCATATAACACCTGGAGTGTCAGCTTTAACATTTCACATTAATAAAAAGCTAGCTGCACTTTGTAAAAACAGACATGTATAAATTAATGTATAAATTTGGGCTCGGATAAAGGAATAAATATTTAATCAAAATAATTTAATTGCACATTATTTTACCTAAAAGCACATGCAAAAAGATGCAAAACATGGTAAATGATTTGGCCTCTGGCATAATATTCGTATACTCATCCTAAAAGACTAGATCCTGAAATGTTATTTCTGACCTTCCTTACAGTCTGAGATATACCCCAGCTTCAGACAACACAGTCTGCACAATACAACGGTAGAACGGTAAAATTCACACCAGTCACGTGAGGTGTTTCAAACAATAACAGTCCAAAGCCAGATTCATAGACTTTCTTCTTCTGCTCTGTCAGAAATGCATTTATAAAAGGTTTTCTTTTTGCGATACAGACGCTACCTCTAGACCTAAGAAGCACATGCTGTTTGTAGTAGTGGACTTAATGGTGTGTCAAATAATTTCATGTGACGCACGGATTCATGTTTAAGGCATCTAACGATTTCTATTTTCCCTCAATGAAAAAGTAGAAAGCCTCATCCGCCATGACGAAGCGCTCCACCTCCACTTCCTCCTTCTTCGCATGCAGGTACCACCCTGAGCAGCCGACAGACTCAAAACGACGCATGTCCGGCTGGACTGCTTTCATGTAAAAGAGAAATCCCACAATATCCTTATCGCCCTCATGGACGTTCTTCAATTTATTTTTTTCACAGCTCTGAAGAAAAAGATGAAACGATTCAGCAATTATATGCTTAAAACAGTGCATCTGTGTTTTTCATGTTATAAGCTGTAACAAAATTGGTTGGGTTTACTAGGTTCACTACTGAATAGGTTCACTACTGAATCACTACTCCGCTATATGCACAAGTGATAGGGTGTAATATTGCATAAAACGCTGCAAAAGATCCCTGTCTCAACTCATTCTGCTGCATCTAGATGTCAGGAACATTATTTCAGACAAAGTGATGATACTTGTACTGTGTGTGATTACCTCAATGCTGACAGTCGGCTCGTCACCAGTTTTACTGCATTTCAAATAACAGTCTGTACCAGAGAAATTCAGGACAACAGGGATTCCTCTGTATTCCCCTTCGATGCAGGTAGTTTTGTAGTAATAGATGGTAATATTTACTGAAATGGTAAAAATGTGTGGGACACCCGGCAACAAACAATGATGGAAAACACATGGCATCTAATATTTTTTTTTTGACCACTGACCTGAGTTTGTCATGCAGTTACTTGACATGCGTGCAAACCTTTGTCTGTTCTGAATGTACTTCTCGTACATTAAACTCTGGATGAAAATGTTGTCCTGAACTTTCTCTTGGATAAACGCTATTTCTCTGAGTACTATAAAAGGAAAAAGAAGGGGAAATGTCATATTGTAATATGTGACATGCTGTACGTCTACAAAATCCCAGAGTTTGATGATTTGCAATCTAAGGCAAAGTAGGGATCATTACAGGAAATCAGGGATGGAAGGTATATTGATATAGAGTGAAAGAAATAACATTGAGTTTTGATTCAACACAGTGAAACAGAATCTAATGTTAATTACTGACAGTGCTTGGGGCTGATCAGAGCAGAGTATTTACTGCGGACAGGCTCATGCATCTAGAGGAGGTGGGACCAAGACATCTAATTGGTTGGTCCCACCTCCTCTGGTTGCTTGGACCCTCTACAATCTGATTGGTCATCTCTCTCTATAAACCAGTCATTTTTTCTTCTGCCCTCAGAACATTTCTGTGTAAGTAAAAGTCCCACGAGCTGCTGACAGGCCTTACCCTGGGTGATATTGCTCGACTTAGCCTCCATAATCACATCATTTAGGTAGCACTGTGTACAAAACTCATCCTGGCAGAAACCTTCCTTGTCACATCCACGTCCAGTTATGATGGAGAAGCTGGTGCTGATCATGGTGACCAGCAGCAGCTTGTCCAGCTGGCTTTCTGGCTTGGCAGCTTCGTGGAAGTTTTCTTTTGTCACATCGTCTGGGTCAGCCTCTCTCCTCAAGTCTAGGCTGAAACTCAAGACCATATCCTCCTTAGAGAAAGGCCGGAACCCTCCATTCTCCGGACACTTGTCTTTAGGGGCATCCGCGTGGGGCTGATAGACCGTCTGTATCGAGCATCAACGAGAAACATCATGTGAGTGGCCACTGTCATATTTTAGATTAATATGTTTACAGCTTTATTGGCTGATTTACATTT
>JAODLD010000040.1:15055289-15068910 GCA_026781065.1 Mormyrops boulengeri | reverse complement strand
ATGTGTCAGATTAATATGTAGACAGCTTTATTGGCTGTTTTATATTTGAGTATTTCTACAGTATATATATTAAAATCCAGTTCATAATTTCAAGATAGTTGTTAGCATGTTTGGATGAGGACTGAACATCTTCTTAAACAGCCTGGTTGATAAGCAGACTCCGTGGCTTACAAACCCCCTCAAAAACACCTCAGGCCGTTTTTTTTATTTGCACAGAAAAAAAACTGACTTTGTAATGGAGGCCCAAGCTCACGCATCAATATCATATCATTAAGGAGACAAAACTGAACCCTCAAGAGATGAATTTTCGGAGATGCATTTATACCACTGGCTATTATAAAAGCCATTTTTGAGACTATATAACAAAAAACACAAAAATGAGCATAATCTAATGATTGAAATGTAAAACAATGATATTTACAAAAATAAAAAAATTGAGCAAATGTCAGATTACGCAGAGGAACTTCTAAATTACATATTATTATTATTCGGAACATACCAAGATGGAAAATAGCTCAGAAGCACCTAAAGGAGCACACATTTATTTTTTGAGACAGATCTGGGCCCATAGCCTGCACTGTCAAATAAATGGACCAATTTGTACCTTTGAGGGTACAATTCCTTGCCACCGGTGCTGCATCTTCAATGGTCTGTGTACCCTAGTTGTAAGTAAATATACCTTTTAGTCTAATTTAAGGTACAGAAATGGACTCCAAGGAAGATTTTGTACCATTGGGGAGTTGTACCTTGGAGAACAAAACTGTACCAGGGCTGTACCCTTTTTTCTGACGTTGTGTATTTCAGTGCTTGATTCTATGTCAGGTGTTGGTGCTTTGATTATAATTTTCAAATGAAAATGTAAAGATGTACATTCACACAAACATAATCTGGACAGTGAGGGTCAGGAATGCAGTCTTTTAATGCAAATTAAGCGTGGCGGTTAGTGGATTATTTTGCAGTTTCACAGGAAGGATGTGATCACTCACCAGCCTAGGGGAGCTCTCGGCCAGCAACTCTGCAAACAGCTCTGGGGGCAAGTCACGCAGGTCCATGTCGTTAATCTTCAGAAGCTTGTCTCCTTTGCTACAAGAGCATAAAAGATGGGCTGACATTTCTGTTGTGTTCTTTAAGTAACAATACACAATATGTCCTTTAAATGATTAATTATTAGTAATTAACCAATAAATATGTTGTTACACAAGGAGTCGAAAAAATGTGTTGTAATTTCCCATGACAGTTTCTGGAAACACACAGAATCTGATGGCGCATGCTAACAAGCATCAAAGTATCTCATTGTGGTCTCGGTCATATGATGCGTGGGTCAGACAGAGACGAAATTAAGTTCTTCTTGTACGTAGCGCAAAAAATGATTAAAACAAAATACAGATATGTAAGACATAGTAAGAAAACATATGAAAGAAGACATATGAAAACATAGGACAGTAAAAAATAAAACGTGAAATCCAAGAAATAAGAGATGAGTAAACACAAAATACAACGAAAGCATATTGGAGGAATGTGCAATAGATAAATAAAAAGATTTGTTTCAGAGTGCGGAGTATGATCTGTAAGTTCAGTTTAGAGGAGACAGTTACTCTGTGTAACAGATGTGCAACATCACAGCAAAACGCTTCACATTACCTTAAAAAAGATTTACGTCCATTAGTCATTTTATTCTTTACCACTTTCTTGATTTCATAGTGATGCTCCTCCTGTTGAAATGTATGCTGTATTAAAACTCCTCCAGTTATAGGAGTGTCCTGAAAGAATACATGAAAAACAATCATATTTAGTGCCACTATAATATTTCAATTTCAACAGGAGCCATTAGAGAACTTATGAAAAAGAGACAGAGAATACAGCGAGGGCAAACCTTCTTCTCCATGATTTGGTCTGTGTGATTCTCATTCGCTTGTCCTGTCGCTTATAAGACTTCCTTCAACTTCTGCTTTTTTGCTTTCACTAACAGAGTGGGAACTTCACATCATGTTCAAAATTAATAAACTACTATTTAGCGGAACTTCAAGAGGAACAAATCCGGAATTCAGAAAAGGGGTCCCCGCAAGTGTCAGGCAATGTGAGGGAGAAGGAAAGGGATATTTGATTTGGTTTTTTTTTCGATTGGTGTGTGTTTTATTTATATTGGATTGTGTGCTGTGTTTGTGATTTTATGTGACTTTTGTGAAATTTGTGATTATTTGCACGTGTGAGTACTTAATTGATTTAATTAAGTATATTGGGAAGTGTGCGAGAGACATGGAGGAGAACGGACGGACGGAGCGGGTGGGACCCAGGATAGACGATCGGTAGTGGGATCCGATGTGATTTAATTGCCCGGTGGTCCTGTGTTTTAAAGGAACGTTTGTATTCTTTGTTGGGTGTGGGCGGGTATCAGCGGTGGCCGGTCTGGCTATTCATTGCCCTGTCCCCTTTTCCTCGCTGGTTTCTCTTTCAAGTGCCCGACGAGCGGCGCACATCGAGGAGTCGTCCGATTGGTCCGCCCTGAATTAAGAAGATTGGAGCTATCGCAGTGACAGGCGGCGGATTGTGGACTTCCTGCCAGTTGCACCTTCGGATACATTTTATGTTTTATCATGGGCCCGTGTAAATAGCTTTTGTGTTTTCTTTTGTGGGTGTGTGTTTTGATTTATTTTATTTTTTTTTCGTGTAGTGCTGTGGTGGATTATATGAAATTTTGCCTGCTTGTTTGGTTGCTGTGGGTTTGCAAGCTTTGGAATATATGACCTCTGGCTTTTGTATCCTTTTGCGATTTAGTAAATTAGTTACCATTTTAATGAGCTGTGGATCCAGCTAGTCCCCCTGACACAAGCATAAATAAGTACCCCAGTTGCCATGCCCTGCCTGCCTGCCTGTCCTTCGTGTTCTCTACCTAGTATGGCTCTTGTCACCTGTTACTTGTTTTGTCCTACCTCTTGTTTTAGCCCTCATGTGAATCACTCCAGCTGCCTCTCGTTTGCTCCCTCATCAGTGGTGTTATAAAGTGCCTCCCAGTCATGTGCTCCCCAGTCCAGTCATTGTTGCTCCCTGTGGGTGCCCCAGAGTTTGTCCTGTGCTTCAGCCCTGTCCAATCCACCCCTCGTGGTCCTGGTAAGTTTTCCCTGCTTCCGTTTTGGTTTTCCCAATAAAGCCCTTTTTGTTCCTCCCCCCACGCTCGTCCTCACCTCCTTCCTCGCCCAGGTGTGACACCAGTGTTCATGGTTACCTTTCAGGTTTAAGTGGTAAATGAAATGCATTGATTTTAAGAAACCGGACATTGAAAAACAAACTGAGGATTTTGCAGTCGCCTCTCCATATCCGCCGAGGAAAGGTTCCCGGACACCAAAATCCGTGGATGCTGAAGTCCCTTATATAAAATGGTCCAATATTTGCATATAACCTACACACATCCTATCCTGTACTATAAGTCATCTCTAGACTACTTACGTAATACAACACAAATAGCAAGGGAAAATGCAGCAGCCAAATCCATAACTTGTTAGTATAAAATCAGTTTTTCTGCCTTCCTGCTGAAGACTTGGGATCAAATTTTAACCAGCGTCCTTCAGCACAATAAAGTACAGTGGAGAGTATAGCTGTACCCAGTTCAAGGGCTGCATCCTTTTTAATCTCTATCCTAAAAATCTGCACAATAAATCTTGGGATAAGTTGGGCTGGCAAAAGATCCATCAGGTGGTTTTTTTCATGCCCCGGGAAAAGAAGGACGCATTTCTGTACTGCATCTGAGGGACTGACGCATTTGGTCTTAGAAGTCGTAGCCCCTGAATTGGGACAGAGCCTTTCTCTGGCATTCAGCCTCACCGATATGGCAAACCAGAACGCTAGGAGAGGACTAAAAGAAGCTATGTGACTTTTCAGCTGCCCCCATGTCTGACTGAAAATTACGGTAGCCTACCCAAATTACACTTGCAAGGTAGTGCTTGGTGCACGAAAAAATTCAAGTTTTGCTCTTTGTATCTTTCAGGAATTTTTCCCCGAATATTTTTGATCCATGTATTGGTTGAATCCACAGATGTGGAACCCCATGGATATGGAGGGCCGTCTGTATTTCTTCTGTTTTCTCAGCACTTTATTATAAGTCAGATTATGGTGCTGAAAAACGGAACATTGTTGTGCGTTAAAAAAATGTGGTGTAATATGCGCGCTGTAATTCAAATCAGGAAATACATACAATACACATTTGTTGGTTAAGGATTTAAAAAGGGAACAGAAAACCAATCAGACACCATGGATACTGAGAGATTTGGGGGAAGTACCATTATCGTGAAGGGTTCCCCTTTGACACTTGAGTTCTCCATGCATTTGTTTATGGAATATGAGACAGGAAACACTGACATACCTGCAAGTGTCAAAACATGTTCCATAAACATAAGACCCTGGGGGGGGGGTGACATGTACTCCTTAATATTTAATTTGGTTTTGCCCCCCCCCCTCAAAAAAATATATACCTTTGCATTTAAATTATTCAGTTATGTCCCCCATATTTGACATCATCTCCTATGCCCTTGGATAAACCTAAGTAAAATAAAGCAATTCGGTCTCCACCATTATCATTATACAGGCTTGTCTTTCCATTGAAGAGCCTGTGAAGGTTTAAATGGTAATTATTTAGTTTTTGCATATCCCGTCCTACCCCCCCGACATGCACATATAGACATGAGAAGAAAGTTTGGGGTCAGTGGACAGGGCTGAACATTTGTCCGGTGGACCTGGAGCATTTCGGGGGGGGGGGGGTTGTTGCACCAGGGTCCCATTGAGATGTGACAACCATGAGATCTGAGCCGACCTGACCGTCCAACCAGGGGCACAGAACCCTAACCCACCAAGACACACTGACCCACTGAAAACTGCGACATGCTGCTTTGTGCAAACGGGGTCTTTTATGTAAATGCTAGCATGTCCAAGTAGAATGTGGAGCTTTCTCTATCTATCGATCTAGTTTACCATAAGCTGTACATACTATAAGAATCTCCTTATTGACATACACACGGCAGGTGCATAGGAAGTCATTCAGTGCTGGAACGAGGAAATACAGAATGTGAGTTCTTCTGCTGGGTCAACGTCTCCTGCATGCTTTTGGACTAAGTCAGCAGCAGCTGGATAAAATCCACATGCAGAGATGTCAAATTCTACATTAGGGGTCTCCAATCTCTGGTTCCAATCTGTGTATCTACCAATATTCCAGCAGGCCTGGGAACCAGGGGAGAGTTGCCACCCAGTGTGTATCGCATATAGATCCACGAAAAGTCATGATGTGTCCTGTATTTTCATACAAATCGCACTCAGTCAGCAAATTTTAACACCTGTGGGAAAACTGTGTTTAAGCATTGAACTTTTGGCCTCGGCAAAAGGCAACTGGAAATGTAAAATCATTTGGTGCAATAATTGCAGTGCCAGTTTGTCCTTAAACAAATGCAACCAAAATGATTTAAACTGGAATTATACTAGAGTTACAAGAGATAGAGACAGACTCTCTTAGGGCTGAAGAATTCTGCTTCCAATAAAACGATTACAATAATTAAATGTAATAATATTAATAAAACCCACGACCCTGTACTGGATAAACAGGTGACTGGATGCTAGTTGATGCAAAAAAAGAAAAGATTTCTGAAATTATGTGCATAACTTAAAGAGACTGAATATACATCAAAAACAGAAGTTGATATGTTTGCTGGGCAGCAGTAAGTGAAAGTACAACAGGACAACACCATATATCACATCCTCATTTTTGTTCTAAATTCTTTCGTTCCATAAGGATGAAACTGATGAAAATTCTTAAAAACGTAACTAAACGCTTTTATATGTGATACTAATGGCACTGGGGTAGTCAAACAATTAGCAATACTTTAGTTTTATTGATATGTGCTGTTTTAATTGTATTTTATAGTGCCCTCTGCTGGCTATATTCGTCCACAAAGCAGTACCAATTCTTATCTCCAGTGGCACCATTCTTCCCTGACCACCATTCTGGATTCCTAGCACAGTCAAATCATGAAAGAAAGCTTATTTAAAAATGAATCACAGTTTAATATAAATGTCTTATGATAAAAGTGTGTCAGATTTTAGGGAGATATTGTATAACCTAAAAGTCCAGTGAATGTTACGGTAGCTAAAACTATGAAGGTTGTCCTGGTTTGCAAAGAAAATTTTTTATCTGCTCTCAAAGCTTCTGCTAGGCACTAGTGTATATGCTAAGCTAGCTGATGCTACTGTAGAGTAAGGCAACGTGTGGCCCATTTTAGGGTTTTGCCACTGACATGAAATGGACCTTCTTAGCCTCAATAACATCAGTTACCTGCTGGTTCTCCCACATTAATGGCCACGGCTCACACTCTCAGATTTGGTAAACCGTTTAGAGTTTAAATCGTAGTACTTTTTTATTCTTTTGCAGCAGCAAAGCATTCTGTCTGTCTTGTTCTGAATGTTCTGCTTTGGCTAAAAGTCTTTCCCACAGTTCTTGCATTAAGAGAGACGGCATTACCGCGGCCCTGTCAATCAGACTCTGAGTTTACAGTTTCAGCAAAAAGCTTTCCCCATGGTGCTTTGACACAAGAGAGCAGGCCTCCTCAAAATGGGAAGCCACTACAAAGTGCTGTGGTGAAACACACTGGTCAGTAAAGACCTCCGAAGCTTCCAGACCTCGCAGCCGGCAGAAGGGGATCATTACCCATCACTTCCTGTTTCCTGAGCTCAATAGCACCCTGAAGCAGAGATGGCCACAAATACATCTAGAAGTATCTTGTTACAAAAGTCAAATACTTGCTCATCAAATGTGTAGCGTGTCCCAGCAGGGCCGTATGTCCAGTTTTCAGTCTAATATATTACCCTCACAGAAAAGCAGTCAGTGACTAAATATCTTTTCATGCCATAGTGACACATTAATCAATGATCTTTCTATTATAATTTCCACTAAGAGGGGGACCTTTTGTTCCTCAGAGACTTTGTTTACACAAAGTTTTGTTTATATTTGGTTGGAAGTGGCCTCATATTATGCATTTTATTGATAGTCCTGTTAATATTAAGGTTGTAAGAAGCTAAGCGAATCTGAAAAAAATAAAATCTGTTTTTCAGTTCAATGCACCGTGATGGTGATTGTTACAGGTTTTTGTATTAGATAAAACATAATAATAATAAAGCACAGACAATCATCTGTGTCTCCCTCCCCAGAATATCTCCCCTGCGAAACTCACAGTGTATTAATTAACAGCCTAATATATATTATATATAATATATATATAATTATATATAATAATTTGCACTATAAGTACAGTTTAATTAGTGCATTCTCCATATTTTCTATTCCCCTTTGAAATTGTTATCAAAATTTATTTCATGCATGTGTGGGCAATATGTAAATATCCGAATCAATATCCAAATGATTTTTTATTAATGATTTTAATAAATGACGACGAAGTCACTATAATTGTCAGTTGTTACATTCAATTTGTTTCACTTAATATATAGATCTTTAAATACTGTGTGGAAAAAAAAGAAAAACATGTAAAATGCAGTTATAAAAACACATGAAAAGCTTAATATCAGTACATGCACCTTGCCTGAACCTGTTAAAATACCTACTGAGTTTATATTTAAGGTGAAATGATTTTTCAATTGTTGTGGCGATATATTTTCAGAAAAAAAATGCATCTAAATATTGTCACATAAGAAAACAAATGATTTACCAGATGTCTGCCAGGTCTCGATATTCTGGTTTGGGCACCAAACGTTGGGTGCAGAAGTAATGAGACTCACACAAAAACATAATTATGGCATTTCCTGTACGCATGCCAGTCACTCTGACCACTCTGACAGGGGCCCTAGAAAATTTAGAACATAATTGGATTGGTCTGGGTTGGGGGCCCAGTGTGATATGCTTTCATGGGGCCCTGGAACTCCAAGCGCTACATGGTGTGTCTGGTAACCCTGGGTAGATTTTCCAGGCTGGGGGTGGGGGCTGGGTTCAAACCCATAATTTTACTACCTGGCCTGCTGTTCACTAAATTAGCCAGTGATGCAAAAGTAGATGGTGCTGTTCAGGCAGAAAACTATTGGGCATTTATTTTTCAATTTACATGACACAGTCAGATGTAAATGCGTAAGAGTTGTGGTCTTCTATATTTGATTTTCATTGTACGTTTCTAGCATTTACTGAAAATGTCTAAATAGCACCACCCCATGATTTTGTCTGACGTGTGCACACAGATACACATGCCACCCCCTGAAGGAGAAGCCTTGAGCATATGCAGGCTTTTGAGTCCCCTGGAATATGATCAAACTTTTCATCAGTACCTCATGGGTTTGCTGCTATGACTAATACTTCAATAAATGAAGCCCATATTCTTAAAAGTTGTTTAAATGTGCCAAGGGAATCTGTAATACAACTGAAATGGAAATTTCCAAAATTCACTCAATCCATGGGATCCATTCACTAGAGAGTTTCTGTGGACTATGTGAGTTTTTAAAATGTAACTAAATTTCTTTGATGGATTAGAATGAGAACGGAGTAAGTTTTGTTTCCCCAATTCTGTAACATATGATGAGGAAGTCTGGTGGAGGGTCGCTGGAAGTCTTGTCTCAAAAATAACAAAAAAATTGACTGAGTGGGTTTTGGAAAATTGCTCTTTATGTCATAATGATCCAATCGCCCAACATAACAAATACCTTTTTCAAATGAACACCTCAGAATGTAAAGTTTTAGGTTGTTTGAGTTCACCAACCCTCTACAGAATGTGTTAGCGAACAATGTCTAAATAATTTGTCACTGGTGACCATTACTGACAAAGTGTCCTGAGTTTGAATTTCAACAGATAGCTGATTCTTGGCATTCGCACGTCGCTGATGGCTACTCCGTGTGGCTTTTGTTACAAGTCAAAACATCCCACAGTCAGAGGAGTGTAGATTAGCATAGACATTCCTGCTGATTCAAGGCTGAAATGGGAACTTGACCATTTACAGTTCTTCCTTTGCATAATCTTGAATGCTCCTGTTTCAGAGGTCACAAGTACCCGTTGTTTACAAACATTTCATGAGATAAAAGTCTGCAATTGCTTCGTATTATAATACTTAATATCAGTATTGAACATTTCGATTGAGAACTGGCCCATAAAATTACACTGCATTTTATGTCTGCTAAATCTGAAAATCGCAAATGACTTGTTTTTATGTGGCTTCCAATGTTATTATTTAATAGGTATATTTCTTTGGCCATAGTAACATGAATATGTAAATATCATGTAATAACACTGAACAACAGGAGGCTGCTATAAGAAGAAAAGAATGTTTTTGAACATGACAACCTTCAAAAGTATTTTGTAAGATTTTTTTGCCCCACCCAGCCAAATGCCCCCCCCTGCCCCCACCGCTGCACATTGCTGCCCTGAGGCTTCTCATAAAAACCTGTCTGGTTTCAGCCATTATTCAGATCCTCAGGATTACCTTGGCGTAGCCTGAAATGTGTTTATTGTTTTCTTTCCTCCATGACAGACAGATATAACGCGAGGTTTTTCAGGTTTAGCGCAAAATATTCAACATAATACTTGCGTGACAGTTCTGTGCAGAGTACAGAGTTCGGAGTTACAGTTAAGCCTTTTAAGGTTCTCCTGTGACTAAAGCCACAGAAGTGTAAATTAAATTTTTAACAGGTAAAGGGAATTCTAGCTGACAGCGTTGATTCCTCTTGTGAAGAATAAGGAGTAGGACGCACTATCTATGGTAACTTTAAATAAGCAGAGATGCAGGAATGCAGAAGTGAAGTCTGGGGCACCACCTCCCAGACATTCATTTTATTTTTTTCACTTCTCCACCCCACCCGTAAAGTATAATTTCAGTGACAGCTTTAGATTTCTACATTTTTAAAGCAAATGCACTAAAGCGGCTTTGGATTTTTTCACTTTTGCTCGAGGGGGAGAAAAAAAAATTATATATATATAAAATTTGTGGTATTTGGGCTAACAGTCAGTTGGAGTCAAGTTACAAGAGGCTTATTTGCATAATCCCTTATGTCATTTAAGTGGGAACACCTTTCAGTGAAAGAGGCGTTAGCCAAGGAGGACTTGATAAACTGGAGCCCTGTGGATCAGATGGGACTGGGATCGCGGTCGTTTGGGAGAGTCCTTAGCAATGGCTGGTGTGAAGGCAGAAGTGGCACTGTGGAGAGGACCATGGAGTGAGGACTCTCACAAATACAGGGCACTCGTCGCTAACACGTTAATGGCTGGTAAGCTTTCTTATCATTCTTCTTCCTTTGGTTAACTCCAGACAGTTTCACTTGCAGCCATATCCTGTTTATTAAACAGGAAGTGGCAATTGTGCAGTGGGTGTATACTTCCCTGTATCCATTTTTGACATTGAGGACTGGGGGGGGGGGGGTTGTAGATATGTTATAGAAGAGTGGCCACAGAATAGGTTGGAAACTTAATTTTTTTTATAGTAAATTAGGAATAGACCATCTAAATGTACTGTATGTTAATCAAGGTAATTCCAAAGTAATAAGGCCTGGATGGGGTGATATTTTGTCCATTGAAGCTCCAGCTTGTATTGTTGCAGGGGTTCGATAGATCCCATTGTATCTGCTGCGATCTGTCCATTGCAGACCCCTGGGCTGAGCGATCCCCGTTGCATGAGGCTGCTTTGCAGGGTCGGCTACTTGTGCTCAGGACCCTCGTGGCACAGGTACTGCTGGAGTCATACTGCTAGTGATGCATTACAGATCCTAACTCCTAGGCACAGACTTGTTTGTCAAACATTTTCTGGGTCACGGGGGTCCAGAGTCCATCCCAGACACAACAGGCACAAAGCAGGGAACAACCCAGGGCTCGCACACCATTCATACCTACAGACAATTTGGCAACTCCAGTACACATTAGCATGTTTTTAGACTGTGGGGGGAAACCAGAGAATGTGGAGGGAACCCCGCAGCAATATGGGGAGAACATCCAAACTCCACACACATGGAGCTGGGGCATGAAACCTTTGCCTCTCGCAGTGCGTGGCGACCGCACCAACCACAACACCTCTGCTGTTATCTATCCAGCAATGACTTAAAATAATGCATCTCTACATAGAACATGAAAGAAAAACTTTTTGTTGAGTTTTCTTAAAGTAATTGCTTTTCCTGCATGTGTTTTTCCCGTTTTCGTATAGGGTTTTGACGTGAACATTGTCACCCTGGACAGAGTCTCCCCCCTTCACGAAGCCTGTCTTGGAGGCCACGTAAATTGTGCCAGACTATTGCTGGACAGCGGAGCAGATGTAAGAAAGCATCTCTCACTCATGTGGAAGCTTTGCTTCATGCAGGAACAATATCACCAGCATAAATCTGTTTGGGTAGCTATTAAACTGCATTAAACCCAGGGAGCACTGAATGTTTTTTGGACTCTGACACCCGTGTCCGTTTCCAGGTGAACGTGGTGACAATTGATGGCGCCACCCCACTGTTCAATGCCTGCGTCAGCGGCAACGTGGCCTGCGTGAGGCTGCTCCTGGAACGCTGCCCTTCCCCCGTTCCCACCTACCTGGGGGCCTCCCCCATCCACGAGGTTGCAAAGAGAGGTGCTGATAATGATTGTCTAGAGCTTCAGCATTGTATTAACGTCTGTCACTTCAGCCCCTATTCTAGACAAAGGGAAATCCCAAACAATTAGCATCTCCCGGGGGGAGGTTACCATTTAGCCATAGTGGAGTTTTTATAGTGTCCAAAATTAAACAGGGAATGTAGATAAGAAAAGAGAAAGGGGTAAAACGCCCCGTCCTGTATTATACCGTAACTGTATGTGTGCGTGTTGGCATCCTGTTCGGGGGTGTGCCCTATGGTTCTTAATATAGGTTACAAAAGAGTGTTTTTCTTTTCAGAAATGAGTCAAAGCTGCCACCTGTTGGGGGAAAAAATGTGACTTATCCTAATAAACAGAAAAAAAATCTATACTCTTGTTCATTCGCAGGAGTGCTGTAAAGTGAAGGAAAGTTAGAACGATTTCAGGGCCCCCCGAGCGACTGCGGCCCTAAAGATTTTGGAGCATAATTCGATTGATCTGGGTTGGGGGCCGAATACAATTTGCTTTTATAGGATCCCTGCTCATTCAAATTATTAGCTTGCAAAGTAGAAATGCAGCCTGCACTAGGCTGACAATGTGAGGTATGCGTGAACATACACAAGCTTTACGTTGCATTTTAAGTTACGAAAAAGACACCTCAACTGTATGTAACCTTTCTTGGCCCCGTGAACCATCAGAATTTATGACAACTAAATTTAAGCAAATTCATTTTGTCTGATCTTCATATTTTAGGCGTTATTCATTATGTTTTAATTAATTAATTGATTAATGACTCATATGTCTAATATTCAGGGAAGTGTAACAAGAATATGATCGCGTTTTACCAGGAGTTGTTTAAAGTTAATGAAATGCGACTGTTTCTCATGGCACGATGTCTTTATGAAGCACTATCAGCGCTCCTTGGTTTTTAATGGAATTATTTTCTTTTTTTTTCTCATCAGGTCATAGGGAATGTATGGAGCTCCTGCTGGCCAGTGGGGTGGATATCGACTTGGAGGTTCCACGGCTAGGAACGCCTCTGTTCACTGCCTGTCTCTTCCGGAGAATGGACTGTGTGGAGAGACTCTTACAGCTTGGTCTGTCTTCTTTCACACCTTGACTTAAAGCACCGACCTCTGGCAGCAGCATTTTGGTGAAACGGAAGCGTGACTATGTGTGTGTATGACCGCAGGAGCCGACGTGCACAGGGGCAGGGCTTGGGACACGCCGCTACACGCCGCTGCCCAGGTCGACAGCCCGGCCGCTGTGGAGCTGCTTGCAGACTATGGCGCCAACTCCTGGAGAAGGAACTGCGACGGGAAGAGACCCGCGGAACTGACTCCGGCCAATGGCGCCACAGCGAGGGTGCTGTTGCTCAGACAAGGTAGGCCAGCCTGCATGGGAAAACAACACCTGGATGCTTCTGTCAAGCTATTAATATGTGGTGCAAGAATGGGTGTGGTCTCCAGGGTTACACATTTTTGAGTTGATGTTTTCGGAGTGCAGAGTGCCCCCTGGTGGTGGATTAGAGACACACCACGAATGAAGATGCGAGGATCATGGCGACATGCTCTCCTCTCGCCCCCAGGCCCTTCCACTCTAGCTCAGCTCTGCAGGTTCCGCATAAGGCAGGACATCGGGAGGATGCGACTTCACAAGCTCTCCAGCCTCTGCCTGCCCCTGTGCCTCAGTGACTTTCTGCGTTATAGATGATGTGTGGAAACTTCCCCAGGCAGTCTGAATGATACCATATCTGTGACTTTTTACTCCCTAGCATTCGTCTGTTTTTTGTTAAACTTTTTAAAACTTCTTAAATGACAGACATTGTGACACTGTCATGTATGCCAATGTTACTCTTCCAGATGAAATCCCTAACAATTTGGACTTCTCTTCTAATTAATGTTTTATAAGTTACTCCGAAATGCTATGGATTCTGATACTGAGTTGTAAATAATAAAATCAGAGGTGGCAATTTCAGGTCCAGAAAGTAAAAATCCAGACCAGGATTTAGTTTCAACCAACCTGCTGAGCGTAAAGAGTCACAGTCAAATAGTACTCAAGTGGTTGGTTGA